>CABHPH010141919.1:9481-60523 GCA_902168325.1 Peromyscus nudipes | reverse complement strand
GGGGGGCCCCCAAGCAGTGCAATCAGGACCTGTCCCTAGTGAATGAGCTGGCTTTTTGGAACCTCGTGCCTATGATGAGACTCTTTGTACAGCCTTGGCACAAGGGGGAAGGGTTTAGACCTGCTTCAACTGAATGTGCCAGGCTCTGCTTACTCCCAATGGAAGATCTTGCCTTGAAGGAGGTGGGAATGAGGGGTGGCTTGGGAGGTGCTGTGGGGTTGGAGGAGGGAGGACAGGGGAATCTGTGACTGATATGTAGGATGAATGGAAAATTTCTTAATAAATAAATAAATAAATGTAAGAATTGATTTATTAAAACATCAATGAAAGGCGATTATAATTTCAGCAATTTATTGGCAAAATTTCTCCCTCTCTGTGTGTCTCCCTCTCTCTCTTACACACACACACACACACACACACACACACACACACACACACACACACACAGAGTCTCTGCTTCTTGCTTCTAATTCCTGAATTACTGGAAATATATCTTCTCAATTTTTAAGTGTCAGGAAACTTAAGCAGTGTTGGATCTTGGTTCACACTTATTATATTGTGAATTAACAAATTGGTAATGTCCTGGGAGCAGATCTCCTTCATTGTTCAGGTTGTTTTCAACATGCATTTGCTCTTACTGTGCATAGCTCACATGTTTCCGAAGTGAAGGCATTACTTGTATTTTAAATCTGTTACATTCCATAAAGCTGTGCTATTCAAACGCAATTTCCTTTCTGTTGTTGATTATACTTTCTTTTGAATGGCTTTTCTATGATGAGGTTCACATACTGAAGTGATTTTATTTTGCTGAGCACTTGCATGAAAAAGCCCATGAAACACTGTTGTTAATTGGATAACTCTGGTGCCTCCCTGACTGAAAATGCTCCTAGGTGCCTTTCATGTGTCTTGTTGCAGTCATCACTCTAGCTGCTATTTTTACTACTGCCAATATGATGCCCTTCACATTTATTCTTTTCAAAAGAAGACCAAGAGTTGACTGAAAATAACTGATAGCAAATAAAGAGTTTCATGCAGGCATATAATAATATTTATATAGATTGTATCTATATATCACATTTTTAATTTCAGAGAATGATCCAGATTTCTCTCATGGACAATGAATGTTGCTCTTCATGTTTACTTGGCAAGTGAAAATGTGTTATTCATCAGATATTCTGAAAGTGCTGATTGTATGATCTGTTAGCTTCCTGACCCAGTTTACAGGCATCATTGAATTGTAACCTCAGGCCATGGAGTCAAGGTTTTTGTTTTTTTTTTTCTTTTGATAACTATTTGTTAACATCTCACTCTACATAGCTGCTTCCATCACACCATCATGAACGTGCCTTTAGGTCACACTTACTGCACTTGCAGCCCTGTGAATTTTTGCAGTGAAGTGGTTTTTAGGAACTAACTGTATGTGTTTTATGTAGTTTTCTAATGCTGTGTTAAAACACCATGATCAAAAGCAACTTGAAGAAGAAGAGTTTGTTTTCCCTATAGCTTATGGTCCATCCTGATTAAGCTGGGACAGGAACCCAAGGCAGGAATCAAAGCAAGAACTAAAGCAGAACCAAAGGAGTAACACTGCTAATTGAATGGCCACATATGGCTTGGTTAGCATGCTTATTCTAAAAAGCTCAAGACTACCTGCTTTGAGATATTACTATCCTCCAAGGGTTGGGCATATCCACATCAATCATCAGTCAAGAAAACGTCTCACAAGACTTGCCTAAATGCAATCTCATGGAGGTATTTTTCAATTGAGATATCTTCTATACTAATTAGAACAATTAACCTCTTGACAAACCAATACATCACTATTAAATCATAACTTTTCTATTCTTTTTTTAATCCACAAGCCTCATGTTAGTATCAAATATAAAAATAGTATAGCTTTTTTGATTTAGTAATATAATTATATCATTTACTTTTCCATTTTCTTGTTCTAAACACTCCCATACACCATTCTCTGCTTTTCTTGAAATTTATGACCTCTTTTTTCACTCTCATTGAATTTATATTCATAACTTTGAAAATCCCACAGTCTTTAAAAATTTAACATTTGAACAGTCTATTGTAGACTAATTTTTAAACAGTCTTATTAAATAAGAAACACAGAGACAAATACAGGGGTGAAAGTCATAGAGATCAGAGTAATAATGACAGCTACCAAACTAACCTTAGCTCACTACACCACCGCTGTAGGTTCCTAAGAGAACTGAACCAGCTTCTTCCTGTCTAACCTGTGCCTTTACTGCCTTGTTGTTCTGCCTTCTCATTGGCTCTTAGCCCAGCCACCTCACTTCCTTGTCACTGCCTGTCTATACAGACCTCCAGGTCTCTATGGTTGGTACTGGGATTAAAGGCCTGTGTCACCATGCTTGGCTGTGTCCTTGAACACACAGAAACTTTGCCTGCCATGTGATCGGGGTTAAGGGCATGTGCTACCACCGCCTGACTTCTGTTTATGGCTGGCTATGACCTCTGATCTCTAGGCAAACTTCGTTTATTAACACAAACATAAAATATCATCACAGAGAAACTATAATCAGGAAATATTGTATGAGAAACAAATCTATTTTAAATAAAGGAAAAAATAAAAACAAGCAATGTTACTAGAGCAAATTCTTCAAAGGAACATTGTTAAACTTCACAAAAATAATAAAAGTATGAAAAAAATGTGAAAATATGAAGGGATCAATTTTCCAAATAGTTTTGAAATTTTCTCAGTAGTAGCCCTGAAGCCCAGGTCAATTGGATAATCAAATCAAGTTGCCATTCACATAATATTTATGGAACTCATGAAGTTTAACTTTGTATGAATTTTAGCTCACAAAATGTTTAGAAAACAAAAATCACCATCTTGACTGGCATTAATTAAAATTGTGGTCTGGCAGTCTCTACAGAAAGATCAAAAATTGAAGAGACTAACAATGTCCCTAAATTAATTGCCTGTCGTGCTGGATGTGCAGGGCCAAACATGCAAAGACATCTACTGCTGCGCCTACATTGTCAAGTTTTAGCTATTGTAGTATTAAATAACATGTAAATTGTCAATCCTGTATCAACCAAGCAGAAATATCTATCAAAAGCTCACAAAAGTAAGATGGCTAGAGTCCTTTTAGGAAAGGATGAAGTTATATGATAGTGTCCAAATATGTCTACATACTGACTCTAGTTGTTCTAGCTTTTTAATGGGATTTTAAGGAAAAATTAAATGTTTTAGTAAACTTGAAATATATTTAATGAGTCTGATACTCAAAAATATATTAATAGTGTATATTTTAGTATGAAACTTTATTAGAAGAAATCAGACTCAGAATATCATGCAAGCTTAAATCTGACAATATAGTAAAAATACAGATAATCTACCAGGTTGAGCTGAATCCCCAGGGGAGTCCTTGCCCTGGAGGAGATGGGAATGGGGGGTGGGCTGGAGAGAGGGGTGATGGGAGGAGGGAGGACAGGGGAATCTGTGGCTGATATGTAAAATTAAATTAAATTGTAAAATAAAAAATACAATAAAAATAAATAAATAAATAAATCTTAAAACTCTGAATAATCTGATAAAGCATATTCTTCTGTGAGAAACACTATACATGGAAAAATAGAAGAATATAAGTAATAATTGCCAGGCATTGGTGGCACATGTCTTTAATCCCAGCACTTAGGAAACAGAGTCAGGAGGATCTCAGTGAGTGTGAGGCCAGCCTGGCCTACAGAGCAAGATCCAGGACAGCCAGGACTGTTACAAAGAGAAACCCTGTCAAGAAAAACAAACAACAAAAAGAATACAAATAATAAGCATCATAATTCAGAAGTCTAACAGTTAAAATATTCTCTGCTGTGGATAGAGCTAAATAAAAAAGCACTTTTGCAACATAAATATGACCCTGATTTTAAGCCTAGGTGTGTAAAAGAAAAATACATTAAAGAAAAGAAAATATCCAACAAAAAGAGAGAGAAAAAAAACAAACGTAACAACAAAGTAGTCTGTCTGATACTGACCCTGAACAAAATGAATTTTGTAATATTACTGGTGCTTGTATAAAAATTAAATAGTTAGTTGATTAAATGAGTTAGCCAATATGTAAGAAATGGAGATAATTGAAGCTTAAAGAGCTTCATTCCTTCTATTGTTGTCAGTTTGTTTAGACAGTATTTGCTTTGTTACAGGTTGGCCTTGACCTTGAAAAGTAGACTATCACATGAACTGATAGTCCTCCTGTCTGTGTGCACAGATGGCTTGCCTTAGAGACATGCAACACTACAGTTTACATGGTGCTTTGTGCATGCTAGATAGTAATAGTACCGATAGCATATTTTCTTGCATGTTTTGCCTTCCATTTTGACATTCTATTTAACTAATACATTTATAGTTTATTATTTATGAATTTCTTACAGATATATAGCACATTTTTATCAAATCCATCCACTTTTATCTTCCCTTCAATTCCTCCCTTATGTCCTCCATCCACCACTTTTCTCATCTCAATTCATGGTTTGGATTTTTTTTTTAAACTCACTGAGTCTACTTTTTGTTGCTGTATAAGCATGAGTCTAGGATCATCTGCTGGACCATGGGTGGCCTCTTAGTGGCATCATCCCTGATGAAATCTGACTCTTTTTTCATCAGCATCTCTAGGTTACCAATAGCTCCTCAGCTAGGAGTGAAATTTCATGGACCTATCCCTATACATGTTGAGATATTAGCCGGTATGTTCTTATGTTGATTATGCATTCAGCCACAGCCACTGTGAGTTCATATGTACAGCTGCGTTGTCATGGCCGGAAAGTACATTTCACTGCCGATGTCCACAACCTCTTATTTTACAATCATTCCATCCACCCTTCCATGGTGATCCTTGAATGTGTTGACACATTCATACATGAGCATGCCTCAGCCTTTTATTCTGTGTGCAAAGCAAGGATACATTCATCATCCTGGCATGGCATTAAAAAAAAATCACCCTTTTAGTTTAGAGTAAAAGAAGGACATAGATGAACTTGTGCATTTGGAATTTCCTATGATTTATCTCTGGTTTTAACTGATCTATTATACTTAGTTCATAAAAACCATCATTACTGGACTGAAGAAACAGTAGCTACTAGATAGTACTACGTGGTTTAGAGGAATGTCTTTCGGGGTTTAGCACAATCGTTTTATAATTGGCCAACATAGACTGCTCTGTCAAACTACAGTACATATTCTTCTGTATTAGCATCAAGATTTGTAAGCAGGGAGGTGACAGTGAGTAATCTTCTTACTATCCCTATGCCTGACTTGGTATCTAACAAGGTTTGCTCTGATGTTACTTCACAGTGAAGGAAGAACTTTTCCAAGGACAAAAGTATTGATGAAAATAAATTTTATATTTGAACTAAGAGTTAACACTTGCAGCATCCCTTATCATGATTCTGTTTCATTTAACTAACAGTCAAAGAAAACAGTTAGCATACTGGTTAAAATGGGTTATTCTTACTTGGCAGAAATATTCAGGCTTTTATTTTGTAGTAATTCAGGAAATTCTCTAGAAATTTCTTTAAATATCATGTTCTAAAATAAATATTAATGAAAAATTAACAACTTAGTAAAAAAAAATAAAACCTGACTACTAATTGCTCAGAGGCTTTAGCGGCCCAGATTTGTGTCACTCCTGTGTGGAGGAATCATGTGTAGTTGATTTTTTTCGAGATCAAAGAAAATTTTTAATTGGAAATCTTAGAAGATCAGCTATAGGCACATGGCCAGCTGTGGATCTGAAAATACTACTAATTAAGGATATGTATTCCTTGCTTCATATGAGTATATTTATACATTGTCTATTCTGCTTACTGACTTTGTAGCTAACACAAAATATTGATCCTTATAACTCAGTGTTTAATTCATAAACTACAACAAGAATGATGGCGAAAAACAAAATATCTGGACTTACAAAACCATGTATAATGAACATTTCTATCATGTTCTTTTAGAATGAAAGCTAAGGAATTAGTTGTATGAGTCATAATTTTCCCATGAAACACAGAAACAAGTGATTGTTGTTATTTTTTGAATTTGGTTAAGTGTATAGTTAGAAGAGATATTGAAAACATTCTATTGTCATTGGTCAAACTCTGTGTTATATTATATAACTCTTACTTCTACTGCCAGGGCTGAATGAATGTGATTAGTTTCTCTCTTGATATTCTGTGAACATCACCATCTCTATCTGTCCCAGTACTTCATAGGACTGGTAGTTACACTTTGTATCCTCCTCTTCCACACCTTCACTAAACAAGCCTCTACAAAAATGACTAACGATATACCTCTCCTAAACTCTTTTGTTGATGTGGCCTAGAGACCCTAAACAGATTTGAAAATCTGCTGCTTTATCTGGATACTTTCAATAGTTCCATCCCCTTGAGACTCAAGTGAAATCTGTGAGTACCTCCTAACTTATAGGATGTGGCTATGGTGATATGATACTACTCCTTAATTTGTTGACCTCCAGGCTGCTTTGGAGAGATCCATTCCTGCTCCTCTTGAAGAAGTGCTGGCATATGACCTGAAGAGCCTAAGAGGAGAGGAACTTGGAAATGACATCTGTGTTTGATCTGAGAACTTCTTTCACATAATTACAACATTGAAATTCAATCAACAATAAAATAAGATTGGAAAATGCAAGAAGTTTCAGAAAGGAGTGCAGCTCTACCTACCACCTGATGTGGGGAGATGATGAGCAGAGAAGAGAGAAAGCCATGTCGAGATTCTCCTGTCATTGAAATCGTGAAATTTTAAATCCTCTTCAAGTTGATACTTGGAATGTATCATACAGAAAATGAAAACTTAACAGCCCCATAAATCGCTCACAGATTTCTGATTTCATGATGAATATCTAATGGTTTTACAATTCATAGTTAATATTATAGCTAGACTTTTATTCTTAATCCATTTGTGTTTGCTACATTAAGCTGATGATTTCATACAGTAGAGCATCTTAGAGGTATTTCTCGTTCAGGTAACATGAATATAAAGATCATCAAAGCAACAGTGTCTGAATAATAATCACTAACCAATCTAAATAATAATCTACATAATCTAAATAATGCATTACTGAACAAGTTCAGATTCCATGTCATTGTTATTTATAAAATAAGAATGGCCCATGGAAATTAAAATTTCCCTCCAGTGTGTCAGGACATTTTAACTGACAAATAAAAGAATCCAAATTTCTACCTTAAAGTTGCTTTGATGTGAGTGTAGAAGTCACATTTTATACTATTACATGGGACAGTGTCTAAAATCAGAGTCACTGACATAATCATGAAAACACTGAATTGTGATCTACATCTATGTGAAATTATTGATAATAATATCATTGAAATATTTCTCTGAATATGCATATTAAACAGATTCCTCAAATGCTTGTATAGTTACACAAATGTCTAAAAAAATGTTTTTTAAAGAATGATACTTTTCAGCTAAATATAAAATCTGTATTGCCCCTGAAATTAAGTGTGGAGAAAATATATTTCATTGGGTAACAACAAGAAGTTCACATGCTGTTGTTTAAACTCAAAGGTGTAACATGAATCTTAAAAGATCTTATTAATAAAAACAAATGTAGACAAATTTCAAAGCAGTCTCATTAAATAAAAAATACAGAGCCAAATATAGGGGTGAAAGCCTTAGATTTCAGGGAAGTAGGAATAGCCACCAGCCACCTTACCTCATCAGCTCTGTAGCTTTCAAATGACAGGACTTCCTGTCTATCCAGGCTTTTATTGCCTTGCTGTTCTGCTCTCTCATTGGCTCTTAGCCCAGCTACCTCACTTCCTTGACACTGCCTGTCAGTACAGACCTCCAGGTCTCTATGGTTGGTACTGGGATTAAAGGCGTGTGTTCCTACATTTGGCTCTGTTCCCTACTATGGCGTTGACCACACAGAGACTCTGCCTGCCAAGTGATCAGATTAAGGTCATGTGCTACCACTGCCTGACTTTTGTGTTTACTTAAAATGCCTTCTATTTCCTCTGATCTCCAGGTAAACTTTATTTATTGATATACAAATAAAATATCACCACATTTCAGCACAAATAAAATATCACCACACAAAGGACAGTATAATTAATGAAATGAGTGTCAAAATGACAGTGTATGTCACCAACTATTGACTCATTAAATATATTGGAATGCAAAGTTCTTGATTTTATTTTTGGCCTTTTGTGTTAAAATATTTTTTTAATTTTATTTTTTATTGAGAATACATACTTTTCTCATACAATACATCCTGACAACAGTTTCCCCTCCCTCCCTTCTTCCTAGATTCTCCTCACCTCCCCTCTCTCCTAGATCCACTCCTCCATTTCCCTTCAGAAAAGAGCAGGCCTCCAAGAGAAGACAACCAAATATGTCAAAACAAGATACAATAAGACAAGTCAAAAGCCTTATACCAAGGCTGGACAAGGCAAACAAAGAGGAGGAAAAAGAGTCCCAAGAGCAGGCAAAACTCATATACTTTTTAAATTTTATATTATAGAATACATCCATTTAAAATTGTGAAAATTTTGTGAGAGTTACATTGATCTCCCATGATTTTATTTATTTATTTATTTATTTATTTATTTATTTATTTATTTATTTTTGGTTTTTTGAGGTAGGGTTTCTCTGTATAGCTTTGCGCCTTTCCTGGAACTCACTTGGTAGCCCAGGTTGGCCACAGAGATCTGCCTGGCTCTGCCACCCGAAAGCTGGGATTAAAGGCGTGTGCCACCACTGCCTGGCCTCCCATGATTTTAAATAAATCTTGATTCTTTTTCTGTAAGCTTGCTAAAATACTACGTTAAACACTGTTTTTAAGATCTCCTACTTGTGGTGATATATTGTGCACTCCAATAAAGCTTATCTGGGGATCAGAGGACAAAGTGAGCCACTAAATTAGATATAAATGTCAGGCAGTGGTGGCAAATACCTTTAATCCTGTCTCTGTGAGTTCAAGGCCACATTGGACTACATGAGAGAAACAAAGCCAGGCAGTGGTGACACACTTCTAGGAAGTAATATGGCAGGGCACAGAAGGTATATAAGGCATGAGGAAACAGGAACTGGCTCTCTTGAAGCTAAGGATTTTGAGGAGGTAAGCTAGTGGCTGGCTGTTTTGCTTCTCTGATCTTTCAGCTTTCACCCCAATATCTAGCTCTGGGTATTTTATTATAAGCCTTTTAAGATTCCTGTTACACCCACTCATGGGGAGGAGGGCTTCTTTTTCCTTTTATTCTCTCAACTCATGTACCACTCATTGTACAAAATGGATTTATCGTGATACACAGCAAAGAAACCTTTGATATAATTGTAGAGTCTCAATCATCCTGAGTCCAGAGCAGAGCGAGGATGGGTTTATGCATGGGTATTAAGGGAAAACAATTTTTAACACAGTTAAACATTAACAACTTCTAGGCAATCTTCACATGTATCTTGGGGCAAAACTGTCTAAGAACAAAAATACAATTAATAATTTTAAGTTAGATATTTGAAATTTTATGTTAGTTTGGACCACATAATAGGGAAAATTTTTTTTAAAAAGAATTTTTCATTCATTTTATGGACCAACCACAAGTCCCCCTCTCTTCCCTTCTTCTCCCCCCAGCTTTTTTCTAAACACTATTAATTTTAAAAACTTGGTAACTAAAATTATAATAGATAGTAACAACCACATTTTTAAGCATAAAAATCTCATATCCTGAATGTAGTTACAGAAAAAGAACTTCCCTTTTCTTTTTTGACTTCTAGATTTTTCTGATAGTAAACAAACAAAAACTCCCAACATTGCATTTAGAAATAAAGAATTCTAATGTGTATTGAAAACATGAAGACATTTGGGAAAAGGTGTAAAACCAACCAATAATGTAATTTTGACATAGAATATGATTTAGTTAATATATCATAAAATGCAGGTAATTTCAATAGAGATTTTAAATCTGAATCAATAAAATATTTGAGTAAAGATGAATTTTAATATTTTATTTAGCTTCTGTTTTTAATTGGCAAATGGGTTGTGTAATATGTGTTTCTTAAAAATGAGACAGTAATATAGATAGATTCAAAACATATAGTTGTAAAATAATATAACTCGAATGTAAAAATATAAAATGAAAACTTATTTTTCAGAAATGTATTTTATCAAACATTAACAATTCTTTTCCTCTTTTCAAAGATTATACAATGTTCATATTGTTATAGAGATTTATACTTTATTTATATATGTTCAGCATCAGCAAGATAATTATTGAATTCTAGCTCATAAATCTTTGTTTCATCTTGAAAGATAACAGTGTGAGAAATGTAAATAAGTAAGAAAATGTGATTCAATAAAAAATAGTTTCATTGAAGTTATGCTTATCAAGACTCAATATATACAAAATTTTGAAATATTATTAAATCATGATTATAGTGTATTTTAAAAGTTATTGAGTTAAAAAACCTCTGGTAAGGATTTTGTAAAATTGAAACACAGTAATGCTCTCTGCAAATATTTATGTTTTAAATGCTCAAAAACTTTTGTATAGCATATGGTTGATTCTGTGTTTATATGTGTGTCTGTGAGTGCTATGTGTTTACACTAATATATTCAGCTAATTGATTTACTTACGTGAGATGCTCAATACATATTTATTTCAACACACTGGTTATTTTAATCTTTGTGAACTCTTTACAAATGTACTTCTCTGTGAAAATGGTGTCACATTGATGAGCATAGTTGCCTTAAAAGATGCTTAGAACTTTCCGAGCTGGCTGAGTTTCTTGAAGCTTTCTCATTCACACATTTACTCATTTCACACATAGGTGTGTTCCTCATCTTTTGAGGAATGGTTTATAGACTTTAAAATCATATCACTGAAAAAAAATTGGAGAAATTTTCTTTTCTGCAACTGTTTAACTCTATGTCTCCTCCTATTTATACATGCCATGTATACTTTTTGATTTTATTTTCATGGTTGCTAAAGTGATTCCAAAGCTAACATTCACCCATCTATGCCCATTTTCCAGGACTGCAATCCTTCAAATACAGCACGTGAGCATTAGAATATGATAATTCCCTATTAATTGCTCTGTGCTCTAGAACATGGCAGTTGACTTTTTCATCTATCTGGAGACAATAATAGCTCAATATAGTCTAACTGTTTTTTTCATATTCTTTATTAATTAGATAATTAAAATATTTTATATTATCCATACTATCATTAATTCCAACTTTACACATAACTGAAGTTTCAAACTTGTCATTTTTCCTGATAGAGAAGTTCTGTTTTCATCCTTATGGAGCAATTCCATATATAATGCATTTCTCATGCCCCAAAGACATATTATTTATCATTTTGTTACAGAATTCCTTTTTGCTTTATAGAATTGTGGTGGTTTTTCTCTTTTCTTTTAGCATTATTTAAAAATTTCATCCTGATTATTTCTTGTGTGAGTATGACATGATTTCCACTCTCATTCTTATACTAGAATTTTTCCTTTCTGTTTTCCTTCAGGAACTTTCTGTAGTTGGTATTCTTCAGCTTGTAAATGCCTACATGATATTTGTTATTTGTGCTTGTTAATTAACTTACCTTTAATTACTTCAGCAATAAATTAAACAGTTTTCTTCACTTTAGTCTTTCTTTGACTTCTTTGATTGTGATGTATGTCAGCAATACATTCAACATATTTAAACTATGTTTTTGTTTGTTTGCTTTCCCTCTGGTACCCAACAGATTTCCTTCAGCTTGACTCTAGTCTTACACTGTGTTCATTTTTCACTTATAGATGAAGATAAAAAAGAACAGCATCTTCTTATATGTTTATTTGTCATATATCCAACTGATCTTTGTGAGTTTTGTGTTAAGACATGGAAGGAAAATAATATAATTGGAGAACTGGCAATTCCCTTTCTTCAAGACATAAAAGACTATTTTATACAATAGAGTTTGATGCTGAGAAAAGAATAAACACATGTATAAATGAAAATAATTCTAACTTTTAGCTCAGAATTAGAGCTGTATACATGTGACTGGTACCATTGAAACAGCAAAAATGCAATACAGTAGATTTAACTTAATCTTTAAAGAAATATGCATCTAAAGAACTTTACATCCATATGTAAAAGGATGAATAGATACTTATATTTTTCACAAAACGTGTGATCACAGACCTAAATGAAAACTCAAACATTATTGAACTGAATTCCTAGAATAAAATATAGTACATCATCTTGCTATATATTTGTTTCAAAAACTACATAAACCACTTCATTAAAAACAATTCATGCTTTTATATTCTCTTGGTTGTTGAAATTTATGTCAACCCTTATCACAGTTTATCTATAATCATGTTAAACCATGAATTCTGTATATGTTTGTATGTCACTTTTTGCATTCCTTCTGCTTTCCATTAATTTTCCTAGTTAGTGTGAATGTACAGGTTTATTTGTTGCTGTTGTCATATTAGTTGTCATTATTACTACTCATTCAGCTTTTGACAGCTGGTACTAGGAAAATGTTAGCGATGTGCAGTCACACCACATTTATGCTGTTCAGCAAAGTACAGATATCACTGGCATTGAGCACACTTGTTTGTGTCTTGAGAATAGGGTGGCTGTTCAAATCACTTATCCAAAGACTGGCTGCTTTTCTCCTGAGGTGATTGCATTGAATGGCTTTTCTAACTGCACCTTGTTATCCAGAATCTATGCTTGATGTCATTTTATTCAGACACAATGAAATTATATGTTGCACAAATCTTCATTCAGTAACACACATCTTCAATTTTCCCACTGCTAAGATATTCCATTTTTGTTTGCTTATTTTTATTCTTAGTCTTAAATAACAAAACCCTGGCCATGTGAATACTAGGTAAATATTATACTACTGAGCTACAGTCCAAGCTACATTTTTTCATACTTAAAAATATTTAGTTTCATAAAATTAAAATATTTCCCTTTTGATTATGTCTAGAATAATATCTTTGACTTTATATTACATTTTTTTGTATTCTAAAATAAATGGATACATTTTTGCTATTACTCTTTACCAATCGTTAATTTTCAACATCTCTCCTACTTTGTAATGAAAATTCCTTAGTTTGATATCATTATTAAGTCTTACAAGGGAATTAATTTTTCTTATTGTTCCTTTGGTTGGTTATTGAGTTGGTTAGTTGATGGGGTTTTCCAAACAGGATTTTACTGTATAACCCTGGGTAGACTGAAAGAAGACTAAGTTGGCTTCATCCTTATACCTTCTGCTTCTGCCTCTCAGGTGCCAGCATTGTTAGGGTGTGTAATCACATTGGGCTTAGGATATTACATTTTAAAGTACTGTTTATTTTGTTATAACATTTCTACAAGTATTTCATGACTTTCTAACACTAAATTTGTTTATTCTATTGCATTGTTTCCTTGACTTTACACTTAGTGTTAAAATGCGTTATTTGATGCATTTGTTCCTATGTAAACTATGGAATTTCCTTGGATGAAAGAATTGATATGTGACTATGCACTTGTGTGTTCATGCTCACATATGCATGAGCACATCACACACACACACACACACACACACACACACACAAACACATCACACACATGTGCACACAGGTATTCACCCTGGTGTCATAGAGGAAAATAATTAGAAACTGTCAGAAGTTAGATATGGATATCTTTAAGTAGCACACAATAATCTGTTTTGGCTGGTTAAAGGAAAAATATGAATGAGGGGAAGTAATAGAGATGGTTTACCTCATGCTACCATTGCTCGTCTCTCACGTATGTTAAATTAATGCTCCCTTCTTTTGTTTTAAAGTTGAAAAATCAAGCCATACATTGATGTTTTGGGTAGAGTTAGCAAATGATCACATACAAACATCTAGTAGTTCCCAATGTTTAGCCTCTCTTTCACTTCTGACTTTCAGTTCCTACTCATTATTCTCACAATTTTCCTAGGTTTATGTTTGATCAACAGTCCCCTACTTTTTAAATTTTAATTTAACCTTACTCTGAATCCATCCATTTTACTTCAGTTGTCAGCTTCATTACACATTAAAATTATTTTCCAAAAGTTTGATGTGATTTTGAACTATTTATTTACTATTCTTGTGATATTTATCCTTTAAATCATTTCTTCCATTGAAATAATGTCAGAACAAGGGAGATAAACATGTGAATGTTGTTCAGAATGAGAATTCAATTGTTCACTTTGTTTAAAATGGATTATGTTGCCTTTTGTAGCTCAGGGGTTTAATTGTTTAGAACAAATGCTATATTGGCATCACCATCAATTTACATGGAATTACAATTCTTTCTTAATATACTGGTGATTTTTAGTCTCTAAGTAGAGAAAATATAACAGTTACCTTCTTTCTTTCATTCTTTTAATAAGTATATATTACACAACTATTCTTTTTCTAGTACTGTTATATTTTTGATAACACACAAAGTAATAGATATAATAGTTGTCATATTTTGCTCTATATAAACTGCAAAATACATCGTAACCATAATATGACATCATATGTATGAGTTTAACAAAAATAATTAATAAATACATCCACAAAGAATATTTTATTATCAACATTTGATTAACATATGCTGCTTTATGGTAGATAATACTATTTCATTTTTCACATGAGAATACTAAGGTTGACCAAAAGTACTTATATTAATTTTAAAGCAGGCTGAAGGCCGTACCTTTGTTTTTCCCAAGCTTGTCAATTCAGTTAGTGTCAAAATATCATGAAATGAATCTATATAGTGAAAGAAAAACATAGATAGCAATGAGGTATTTAACATGAATGGTGTTACTTTTTCTATATTATCTAATCCTTCCCCCTTTCTTTTGAATACAGAATTTATTTATTTTATATTTCATTCATTAAAAGTATCAATTTAGTGAGTTTGCCCAATTTGCACAATTAGAAAAAACAAAGAGTAAGTTGTCATACATCCTTTTATTCAAGATTTCTTTTTACAAGTATTTTACATTTTCTAGTTAACCAAAGGGGAATTAATTTGTTTATTTAAAGTAGATTCCTAAGAATAGAAGTTAAAATCCAAAACAGGAGTTGAGAAAACACATTTATAAGTGTTGGTCTTGTAAATTTCCCCAAATATATCTATTTCCAGTCATCATCAGACAAAAGAATTGGATGTGTTTGAATAATTTGAAGAAACAATTGAAGAAGGGTCAAAGTATCAGAGACCCGTCTGTTTATTGGAAACTTTGTTGGCTGCATCAACTTGATGAGGAATTCCACAAAGTTTTCATGTCTCTTAATTTAAGTTTCCTCTCATAAATATGAATGGATAAGCAAGGACAACTAGTGGTTTAAGGGAAATCGACTTACAAATTAAGATAAAAATATCTCAATGGAACATTCAGCATAACTTACATGATGTAGGTAGGGCTAAATCAAGAAGTAGAAAAGAATTTAAAGCAATTCTAATTAGTTGCTTAGAGAGAGCTAGAAAGTTACTGAATATATGAAAATGAAATAAGCTGCCATATAAAGGAGAAATGAGAAACTATGAAATAGCTTGCAGATACTAAAAGTATGAGTGAGTAAGTAAAATATTTAATCTAAGGACTAGAAGAAAAGTAGGGAATTCTCCAAAATGTGTAGAGGGAGACATTGAGGCAAGTTATGTGAAGGGATATTGAGAGATGTGAAGCAATAATTTGAGAGGTTTAATATTCATTTTAAAGGGACCGCATAAAATGAGAGAATAAGAAATGAACAGAAATCTTATTCCATAAAATCAAGGAGTCAAGCATCCTAAAGATAAGACACATGACTTGAAACCATCTAGTGGTATGTCAGATAGAACAGCAAGTAATACATAAAGGGGAAGAATAATGGCACAATGATAAAGCCAAGTGAATTTACCAGTCATATTAAATATACCTATTGTTTCTTCATTTCATTCACTGATTCTACATTATTGAGAAGCATACAACTCATACAAAATTTTACATAGAACAAAAAGTCACTGAAATTATGGCATTGGAATTAATTTTCACATATAACACACACACACACACACACACACACACACACACACAATTTGCCTGTTTGTATCAGTTGTGCAGGAATTCTACAACAGAGAAATATAGAGTAAATGTTACACGGAGCTGAATCTATTTCTCTTATTATCGAGGTTGAAAGATCTAAGATCAACGTGTTGCAATGTTGGGTGCAGTTGAAGTAATTATTGCCAGGTCACCTTGTCTAGCTTTTTATAGTCATAATTTAGTCTTTTTCATCTTATCACAATAGGATTGTTCTATTAGAGTTTTATGCTTATGCCCTCATTTAGCCTTAATTACCTCCTTCTGAGCCTATTTATATATAGAATCATATCTGTATTTATTGTTTTGAAATATGAATGCCCAGGGTATACAAATGAATGCAGAAGAATAACATTGTATTTGTTAAAGCAAATTAACACACAGTTTGTTCTGAAAGAAACACAGGCATAAACATTTTCTGGCCAACCAAAGCTTCTGAGATGGTTGATTTTATTCATCAGCTCTCCTGGAGACAGAATTTAAAGTTTTTTGGTCAAGTATTGTCATGGGCATTTCAATGAGAGTGTTTTGAAATATGAATGTAACATTAAAAAATTGTCTATGGACCTAAGAGATAGTATCAGTTAAGGGTGCACGCTGCTCATCCTGAGGAGGAGATTTCAGTTTTCAGCACCCATGTTGGGTGGCTCATGACTGCTTCTAACTCTAGCACCATGAGACTTGACACTCTTATGGCCTTCCAAGCACCCAGAAACAGGTGGCTTATAATCACATAAGCACATACGCAGACACATAAATTATAGTTAAAATGATCATTTAAAATATTGTCTAGGTAAAGCATATTTTTTCTTTGTAAAGTTATTCTGGCTGGTACGGTTACTCAGTAGTGTGAAACAAAGAATTCAAGGAAGGGAGGGAGGAAGGAGGTCTTAGATAAGAGAATTCTCCCTTTCTATTCTTCCATTTAACTCATGCCAGATTCAGAAATGACTTGTTTTAGGCCTCTGTATTTATAAAATGCATTATCTCTACATGGGTCCTAAGTCTCTCAATATTAGACTAGAAATACACTTTGAATCTTCTTGGATCTTTTGCTTGCCAACTAACCTGCACATATCATATCCCTCCTCACTTCTATTTTTCCAGAGAATTTAGACTACTAAACGATGTACAGTGTGCATACATCAAGAAGGAAGTTTGAAGCAACATGGTGGACATAAAATAATGTGAATGAATGACATGTGAGAAGATATGCTGGAAGATCAGGGCAAGTTGTGGCCCTGGTACAGTCATGAAATTATTCGATGTCAATGTCAAGGTTTTCAGTTTTGTTCAATTTAAAAAAAAATCTTTGGCAGTTGTATACATGTTTTCAGACAACTTTAGTTATTTACCTTCCTCAACTTCATGGGATCTAAATGGGTCAAAAGTAATACACACTAGAAGCCTTAGGTAAGGTTAAAGGAAGACAGGATGGAAAAAGTATAGAAGCTCCAGGAAGGGGAGATATGTAGCAAAAATATAGGTTCTGGACATGGCACCGCCATAGCATTAAGAAACTCATTGTATTTTAAGTATAATGTTGGAAATGTTTCCAGGCATAGCCGAGAAATTCTCATCATCTGTATTTCACTCCTTCGTTGTTCGCTTTAGTTGTTTTATGAACAGTAAACTTTGGAAAATAAACATGGATGTCAGAAAATCACTTTAGTAATTCAAATGAGAGACCAACTTGCAAGATGTGAAGATCATTCAAGAGATGGAAAAGAATTTTAAAGAAGCCTAATTAGTAACCGCAGAGTGATTCAAAACAACATTGCATCTGGAAGACAAACAGCTCTGAAAAGATGCAATTAGAGGCCGAGAGAATTCACGGAAGATGAAACTGAGATGGACTACATCAACCGTCCATGCATACTGCGGAAAGGTAAGAGTCGCTGGCAGTGGCATGTGAGCAGTTACCGTGACACATACTGTAATGTGGGACTGGCTCCCTGGTTGATACAGTCATCTTTCATATGTGGAAAGGGAGAGGAAAGCATAGTAGGATTCTTCTTTCAGTAAACCCACCATGTTTTGCTGGTTCGTGATAAAAGTCAGCTCAAAGAGACCAAGGAAATTTTTTCAGCGTTACTGTGGAAAACCCATTATTCTTGTTTGGTTTTGCCTTGTTTATTCTGTTTGCCAAGGTTACATCCTTTGAATTCAGTAAATGTACTCATACTCACCTTAACTGTTGTTTGCCATTCATTTTTAGTTTTTATATCTTTAATTCATAACTGAAATTTTTGGCTTTAAAAGACTTAATTCAATGCCTATTGATTTCACTTTTGAAATACTCTTCATTATCCCTATACAGAAATATTAAGTCATTCTATAAGTATCCAGTCATATCAAAAAAAGTTTAAGAAAAAATTAGTCTTGTATGGAGTGCATACTAATTACTTACTTACTTAATTAGTGTTCTTTATATTCATATTATTAGCTTTATCTTTGCCCTCAAAGGGTAAGTGGCATCTTTGGAATGTATTGTTTTACAAGGGGGAATTTGAGCCCTGGTACTGTGAGCTACAATTTTACATATGTGTATGGGTATATACAAAACTCCAATACAAAAATTATTAAAACCATATTAAAATTTTCTAAATATTTTGTTTAGAAAACTTAAGGTTAAATTAATAATAGCTTTAATAATTATTTTTAAAATATGTAAATAAAGAATCATATCCCTTGGGAAGGGTGACTTATACTCAAGAGCCTTCACAAACATGAAAGTTGTTAATACATCAAATTTTAGTCTTCTGGGATTTACTTCCTCCATGTTAGCATGCTTATTAATGTCATTTTGCTCAGATCTGCTGTGGATATCGCTCTGTATAAATAAACACTGATTGGCCAGTAGCCAGACAGGAAGTATAGGTGGAACTAACAGAGAGGAGAACTGAGGGAGCAGGAAGGCTGAGGAGGAGACTGCCTGGAGCCGCCGCCAGGAGAAGGAAGATGTAAAGTACCAATAGCCACGAGCCACGTGGCAAAGTATAGATTAACAGAAATGGGCTAAATATAAGAGTAAGAGCTAGACAATGATAGGCCTGAGCTAATGGCCAAGCAGTTTAAATAATGTAAGTGTCTGTGTGTTTATTTTATAAGTGGGCTGTGGGACTGGCGGGACTTGGGAGCTGGAGAGAAATTCTCCAGCTACACAGATCTTTTTTTTTTTTTTTTTTGAGACAGGGTTTATCTGAGTAGTTTTGGTGCCTGTTCTGGAGCTTGCTCTGTAGACCAGGCTGGCCTTGAACTCACAGAGATCTGCCTGGCTCTGCATCCCAAGTGCTGGGATTAAAGGTGTGCACCAACGCTATCCAACCAGATCTTGTTTATGCAAGCATATCATTGAGATTTCATAGATATAGCTTGCCTTACATATCTAGGGAATGAAATCTCAGAGCATAGTAACACACCCTCTTATTCCTCTGGCTCTTGTAATGTTTCTGGCCTATTTACTGTTTTATTCCCTGAACATTTTAGGTGCAAGAGTTGTGTTGTAGATTCATCAGCTGAGAATGGGCATCACAGACTCAGTAATTCTCTGCATTTTCACCACTTGTTTTTCTATAATACTCTGTCTGGTGCAATGAGAACTATAGGTAATTAAGGTATATTGACTGGGGGAAAACATTCTTCCCCAGAGTGATGCCCCTCAGTGAGTTACCAAGTAGCAAATGGTCTTTCCTAAAATCATATACATTGAAATAACAGTATATGGAAAGAGTAGTTGTACTTACATATTTGTAATAGCCAAAACCTGGAAACAACCTAGATGTCCTTCAACTGAAGAATGGATAAACAAAATGTGGTACATATATACAATGGAGTACTACTCAGCAGAGAAAAACAATGACATCATAAGGTTTGCGGGAAAACGAATGGAACTAGAAAAAAATCCTCCTGAGTGAGGTAACCCAGACTCAGAAAGACAAACATGTATGTACTCACTCATAAGTGGATACTAGATGTAAAACAAAGGATGACCAGACTGCAGCTCACAACTCCAGGGAGGCTACCTAGAAAACAGGACCCTAAGAAAGACACAGGGATTGCCCAATGACAGAGAAATAGAGGATGAGATTTACATGAGCAAACTGGGGTGGGGGTGGGTGTAATGGAGGGCAAGGTTCAGGGGAAAGAGAGCTTAGGGGAGAGGGAGGTCCCAGCTGGATCAGAAGCAATGTGGGAGAATGGAGAGGGAGATACCATGATGAAAGAAGACCCCAGGGGAATAGGTAGAAGCAGAGTGATAGAGTGGTCTCCAGAAATCCACAAAGATACCTCCACTGTAAACTACTGGCAATGGTCGAGAGAGTGCCTGAGCTGACCTGCTCTGGTGATCGGGTGGCCAAACACCCTGGCTGTCATGATAGAGCTCTCATCCAGTGTCTGATGGAAGCAGATGCAGAGATCCATGGCTGAGCCCCAGATGGAGCTCCAGGAGTCCAATCAACAAGAGAGAGGAGGAATTGTATGAGTGAGAGATATTGAGACTATAGTTGGAGGAAGCACAAGGAAAAATAGCCAAACTAGTGGAAGCTCATGAACTGTGAACCAGTGGCTGAGGAGCCCCCATGGAACTGGACCAGGCCCTCTGGATGAGTGAGACAGTTGATTAGCTTGAACTGTTTGGGAGGCCCCCAGGCAGTGGAGCTAGGACCTGTCCTTGGTGCATGGGCTGGCTTTTTGGAGCCTGGGGCCCATGCTGAGACATTTTGCCCAGCCTTAGTGTAGGGAGGAAGGAACTGGACCTGCCTTGGCTGAGTCTGCCAGGCTGGGCTGACTCCCCAGGGGAGACCTTGCCTTGGAGGAGGTGGGAAGGGGGGGTGGATTGGGGAGAGGAGGGGTGGGAGGAGGGAGGACCAGGGAATCCATGACTGATATGTGAAATTAAGTTAATTGTAAAATAAAAATACTATTAAAATATTTTATATTTTATATTTTAACACACACATATATATTAAGAAGCACACACACACACACACACTAAAAGGAGGCCACAGTTTTGAGAAAAAGCTTTAAAAGGCAGTGCATTGGAAAATTTGGAAGAACATACAAGGCAGAAAAATAATCATCACAATTTTTTTAATTTCAGCAAATGAAAAAACTCAGTCTTGTTAAAATGTCTTCAATTTTCTGCAATGCACAATGACTTTTCTTACTCTTGTCTTTGTCATTCTTGAGAAGAAAATACATTTTCTAGAAACCCATAAGTCAAAGATTTTGCACTCAATGAGATTATCAATGAAGCAGTTAGCCTTTCATGAACACACTCGGGACATAGGAAAGAACACAGTTTTCTCTTTGAGATTTGCTTTCTTCATTTTGCTTGAAATAGACATTGATGTGGGTATCTGAATGTAAGTATTACATAAACATTTTGGCTTACTAATTATCATTTTTATTACTATGTTTACTATTAGTATGAAAGTATGTAAATGATTAGTAAATACTAATTATTATCTTTATTTAGCAATTGATTCAGCCTACTTAACATTGTGTATAACTTTATAAAAATTTCCTGAGATCTGTGGAGTAGCACTTTATAATTAGTTCATAAACAAACTAACTCTGCCTGATTATGTTGATTTAAAAAAGTTTGTTAGCCCTTGGGTCATACCTTAGGATCTGTAACACTGAATTTTCATGCTGCAATCTGATCTGATAACATTTATTTTATGTACTTAGTGGAAATTTTAAATAAAGCTATGGTTAGAAAGATAGAATATAGGCCTTGATAACCTTAGGTTTGAATGTATACTGTGTTTGTAAGAGAGTACAATGAATAATTTACTTGATACAGAAGAAGATATATTAATAACACTGGATTCAAAAATTAACAATTTAAAGGAGACAGATTCTGGCCATCTGGAAATGGGGCATACCAATACCTACATAATTTAATAATAATAAATAACAGATTTCAGAGATGTCAGGCCTTACTGAGTAACAAAGATCCTAGTCTCAAGATCCCAAAATCTGTAAGTGAAGGGTAATTAGAAATACTTTAAAATTTGAAAAGTTTTTGAAATAGTAGCATTTTATCAAAAGATTTCAAAGCATATGTCTCATTTCTAAGAATGTTCCCTATTTGAATTTCAAGTTTAAATAAACAAGTGGAAAAAATACTGTTAGTGTTCTTTGAAATGATTGCAACAATATTCACCATTACCTTGCTGGCATGTTACAACTTATACAATTTTAGTAATCATGTGATAGTATTTTGAATTTCAATTCATATTTTTATCGCAGCCCAATGTTGGGGTTCAGCCACGACCTATCGAAGAGTCCCTTGAAAGGGGAAGTGAGGGATTGAGAAATGCTAGATAAAAATATAGAGAAAAAAGACAGAGACACAGGATAGCTTCTGGAGGGCCCTGGGTCAATACTCAGCAGCCACGAGTTTATTTCTAGTGAGTTTTTTCATATACTAGCAAGGGGAGGGGAAAAAGACCTCCCCCTTTCAAGATCAAATCTTAACATACAACCAAGGGTAGACCCTTCAAAACACCTGGTAACCACGCCTCATGGCAATGCATCTTGTGATTAGGCCTTAAAGTATAAGACACCTAGTAACTATGCCTTTGCACACTATTAAGCAGCCTTGGAGAGCAACATAAACTCTGAATCTCTGACCTTGAGTCAAATCACAATGTGGAATCTTTGTGGGTTACCACACATTTTCTTGATGTCTAATACTTTTTAAAAACCTTCATATTTTCATGTGAGAGTCCGTTTTCAGGTTCCTCGTGGCTTTACCCAGCAGGTCCACATAGCGAGGATGATTGGACCACAGGCCTGAGTGCAGGTGTCTGAGATGGTCTGCATTTGGCTATGCTGGGGGCAGGTCATTTGCTCCACCCCCTTGGCGTTTCTATAAATACCCTGGGGCAGAGACAGTCAGGGCCCATTGGAATAGGTTCCAGGCCCTCTCGAGGCTATCCTTTACTTTCTATCTGTTTATCTCCACAATCTAAATCCTTCCATCTAATATTTCCTGCTGATCCCACTCAAGAACACTCTGGGGAACTGTGGGGTTGTTGGGTAAACACCCCGCATTTTCATTGATCATTTGTATTTCTTTTGCATTTTATTTGTGACTGTGTCATCTGTTTGTTTATATACTAATAAAAATGCTGCTACCTTCATGGACAGAAATGTGATGAGTCACACAGGGCAAAAAGATAACTGATTTAAACCTTGGAGATTGAGTACAAGTTCTTTATTTTAGCCAAGTTTAAGCACAGCACAGTCTGATGAAAATTGTTTTTGTTTTGTTGTTTTGTTTTTTGTTTTTTGATGATTATTTCAATCACACATGTACGACAGAGTACACTTAAATCTCTCTGAGGTACAAAGAAATCAAAAAACAGATTAGATGTGATTTTTATCTACATCATTGTAAAGTCCGTGTGACATATTCCATAAAGGTATTTGTAGAATATTAATTTAGGGTGTGTTATTTTTGTTTATGCTGTGGAACATTTGCATAGATGTGTTGCTTATTTTTATGTTGCATTTGTTTAACTCTGTGAAACTGTGTTACTTTGCCTGTCTAAAACACCTGGTGGTCTAATAAAGAGCTGAATGGTCAATACTGAGGCAGGAGAAAGGATAGGCAGGGCAGGGAGACAGAGAGAACTAATAGAAGGAGAAATCTGGGAGGAAAAAGAAGGAGCAAGAGAAGAAGGAGAAGAGGACACTAGGGGCTAGCTGCTGAGCCAAACAGCCAACCACAGAGTAAGAGTGAAAGTAAGATTACAGAAGTAAGAAAAGGAAAAACCCCAGAGGCAAAAGGAAGATAGGATAATTTAAGTTAGGAAAAATTGGCTAGCAACAAGCCAAACTAAGACCGGACATTTATAAATAAGAATAAGACTCTATGTGTGATTTATTTGGGAGCTGGGTGGCAGGCCCCTGAAAAAAGCAAAAACAATCAATAACAATATACTCTATAGATTGACTGTGAAAAACGAGTTGACAGGAAGGGTCTGGAAGAGGGTATCTGGCCACAGAATGCACAAAGACAACCAGGCTAGAAGGCATATCCACTCCAGCATTCTAAGGGAAAAACTGGTTTTATATTCCTTCCCTTGTAGGAACAAACATTTGTGTTTAACATTCCAGGTTCCCCTAGTGCATGTCTGTGAACACAAAGACATCTGTGCTTCCTACATCTCCCTCATTATTATTTTTAAAAGAGAAAATTTTGGTTGTAACAGAGGCCGAGATTGAATGCATTGCTTTCATGGCTAGTGTAATTATTATAGGTAAGCATAACATAAGAATGGCTAGCAGAGGTCCAATGAAAGGGGAAAGACATTTTTAAAACAATGGCCATTTAAAGATCACTCAAGAGAATTTTATTTATGTATGCAGATCATCATTTTGACTATTGGTAGTATGAGAGAACCTGACACACTACAGTAACAATTGCCAGGAAATTGGTGACAACCAATATTGTGCTTGAGCAACAATAATCTACAGAAACTTTAATTTTTGAAACTGTGGTTCTTAACTCACCCATCTCTTGATTAATCACTGTAAATATTTTTGTCATAATATTAGTAGTTTTACTAATCATACAGGACATTTTTGAAATCTTTGTATATATTTCAATAATTATTCCTATGACTAGTAATAAAAAAAGGCATCATGACAGTAACCATTACAGGACCCAGTAGATGCAAAGAATCATCATTGTTTTATATGCTAATATGTATAGATATTAATCATGATTGATTACAGAGCAAAATCATTGTAATACAGCCTATCCCACATAAGTCTTTAGCAGAACCTGAAGGAAGAGCAGTAAAAGTAGCATTTTATAATATATATATATATATATACAGTATATCAGAATGTATATGAAAGGCTGGCATTTACCAGAGGAAAGAACATAATGAGGAGGAAGAAAGGATAACTAAGTGGTAAGAAAGAAAGAAATTAATTCTATGAACTATTACTTTAGCAGTAGCAACAGTTAATAAACTAATGACTCAATCCACTTCTTGTGTCATGTTTCTTATAGATTTTAATGAAGCATCTCTGGAAAGTAAATTAAAGAGAAGAGGTAAATATTTAGTAGTTATAGGCAGAAAAGGATGTACCCAACTTTGCTGTGGGATGGTCTTTCTGTATGCTGTGAATATGTGTTTCTACTCTTTGTTAATAAAGATACTGTTGCTGGGCTGTGGTGGTGCATGCCTTTAATCCCAGCACTCGGGAGGCAGAGTCAGGCAAATCTCTGTGAGTTGGAGGCCAGCCTGGGCTACCAAGTGAGTTCCAGGAAAGGCGCAAAGCTAAACAGAGAAATCCTGTCTCGAAAAACCAAAAAAAAAAAAAAAAATAAGAAACTGTTTTGGCTCATAGTAAGGCAGGAAAAGTGTCAGGAGGGAAATCCAAAATCAATACAGGGAGAAGAGGGCGAAGTCAGGGAAATCCAAAATCAATACAGGGAGAAGAGGGCGAAGTCAGGGGAGATGCTGAGACCCACCTGAAGGAGCAAGATGTAATAGGATACAGGTAAAGCCACAGGATATGTGGCGTTACATAGATTAATAGAAATGGGTTAATTTAACATGTAATAGCTAGCAAGCAATAAGCCTGAGCCATAGACCAAACAGTTTTTAATTAATATTAAGCAACTGACTGGTTATTCAGGAACAGGAGGGAGGGAAAAATTCATCTGTCTACACAATTTACATGTCACAAATTGCTTTGTAAGAAATTTCATGTATGTTTTTGGCAAGTTCTGAATGGAGAGGATGATGGCAAATTTATTGTCAAGTAATACTAATCTATCTTAAATAACTTTTAGGTGATTGCTTTTTTATTTTATCTGGAGTTTTATTTAAAATTTTCTCTTTTATTTTATTTATTATGGATGTTAAAAACTCATTGAAGTATTGATTAGATAATTAGGAGAAGTAATTTTCCCCATATAATAAATTACCAATAACTCTGGAAGTTTAATCAGCACTGGCTTAAGTGCTGTGTGCACATAACATAACATTGACGTATTGTTCATCCTCTGTGGCAGAATTTTCTACGGATATGAGGTCATTGACTGTTGATTGTTCAACATAAGAACAGAGAATGAAAAGTGTTCATTTCATCCAGATGTAAAGGAATAGAGAAAAAAGAGTCTTAAATCAAATGTAATAGGAATCACAGGAGGAATGGAAAGCCCTCCTTGGAAGGCCCCATTGTCTTCATAGTAGCATTTAAACCACAGAAATCATTTAACAGTTGAAATCTTTTCTTTTCCTTTTTCAGAGTTGCCAAATATGGGAATTTTAAGGGCTGTCTGAAGGATTTAGATGTTTTAATGATAATTGTTTTTGTAGTCGAAATTGGTACTGTTTTATTTTTTCCACATGAAAAGCTGATAAGTCCACATTGGGTCCTCTTCAGATACCCATTGCAGTTTTAAAGGCTGTATTAATAGCCCTTGATCAAAGAATGAGAAGGGTATAATACCTTCTTGTATTATAATAATCAGATTCATTAGTAGCAATGGTAAATACTTTTTGCATTTGTTGTAATTTATCTCTTCTCACAGATGATATAAACATTCTGAGATAGTATAAGACTGCCCAATGCCAGAGCAAGAATATCTGTCTATACAATTTAACACATTAGTACATTTTAAGCAATCTTGTTGGCTTCTAACACATGTAAAGAGGAACACTAGCTATTGGCCAGTGTGGAGACCATTGTTCTTGACTCTACCCCAGTATCTAGAATTCCTCCAAAAGGAAATTTTTCAATGTACAAGATCAACGTAGAGAGTCAGTCCTTTGCTAATGATCTTGTCCACAAAGCTCAGGGATTTACCCCATTGACTAGATCCTGGTGGTTCTCCTGAATGACTGGATACTGTTTTTGAGCCTGGTTTATTTTTGGTTGTCTGGGTCAATTTCTCCCTGCTCCTGACTCTAGGGCTGGTGGTTGCCCCCTTGGAAGTTCCAAGGCTTACCATCCTTGTCAAATTTAGATAGGCACTTCTTAGTCCAGCATTTCCCCTTTTTATGTCAGGGGTAAAGTTTAGGTAGCAAGTTACTAGAAATTTTTGCACTCATTTTTCCAATGTTTTCATTCCCAAATTCAGGGCAAGGTCCCTTTTGAAGAGGTTTTGAATAGCTGCTGCAGTGGCCACTCTAACATGACACTTGCTGGCCCTCCCTTGCATGGCCGTTATCCAATTAAAAAAAAATCACCGTATTTTAGTGGTGCTATGGCAGCTCTACCCTCTTTGGTGGCTCCATCAAATCTGGGCTCCCTGATCAGGACATACACAACTTCCCCATGAGTTAATTTCTGTGCTACTTCTCTCTTAACATAAGCAGGAAAATCCAACTAAGTTTTATTAACATCATAGTTTTTTGTATACCACATCAAATATTGTCCTAAAACTAAGGAATAACAACATCCCTGCTTAAATTTTCCCATATCATATCAGCAAATGGAGCATGCATAGCATTGGCAGTGACAGATTTTCTGAAATTCTTTAACAACTTGAAAGTAAATGGGCAATGCTGATGAACATTAGAGTTTTGGGAATTTAAAATTACGGGCATGATAAGAACTGACATGAAAATAAGATTGGTCAGTCATTTTCCTATTGATTATGTCACTCATCTTCCCAAAATCATCTCTGAATATGAGGCAGCATAGAATGAATTTTTAAATTGTGTTTATCAGAAAGAATATCTCTTTTACATGGTTATAAATTTGCTTTGTTTGAAAGAGGAGATAGCATATCTAAACTGGTCTCCACGAATGTAGGACAATGTAGGAGAACTAACCTCCTGCCAACCTGTGACTGGAGGACCCTTCTCAGAGGATCCTTCCTTATTATGTTCCTCCCAGAGAGGGTCTAAGCAATACATTATTATAGTCCAGATCACAAAATAATTGACAAGGAGCTTATCCCACAATTCATGGACTTAAAAAAAACACAGCTGGTGTGTATTTTTAATTGTCAACATCAATGTTTCCTTGTTCAGGAAAACAAGGATGGAATTTTACAGTGAATTCAAATTTACACTTGCAAAAATTCACCAAGTATCATTCTGAATACCCGCTCTCCCAGGATCTTCAGAGAAATCTCAATAACTTTATAAAATGCTTTGTCTCAGAGGACTGAGAATAAGTCATGGTATTTCACTCTTTCACTTAGTGTATCACCCCCAACCCCTTAGAAGAGGACCAAACTCCTCTGTTTCTACTTAATTTTTTTTTCTTTACATCTTAGAGCATCAAGCCTCACTTTGGATACCAGTTGCCTGGATCTCTGCCACCTTCACAAGCATCGGAGTGACGAGCTGTGGGAGCAAGAAGGCAGTTCAGTGCAACACAACTCAATAGTCAGTGTTGGTGTCCACTTCTAAAGTCTGGCACCAAATGCTGTATTTTAGTTTGATTAGGCATAAAGCAATCTGGTGAAACGTATTCTTGCAATGGTTGTTCCAATCCTGCATGTGCAACAAAGCATACCGAAATGTCTTTGAGGAACAAAGTAAGCTGAGTAAAGATCGGGTATGATGACATTGAAAATCTTTGTAAAGTACCTTTGAAAGCTTCCATAAAGATAGGTTCTGTAGATTGACAGGGAAAATAAGTTCCTAAGAAGAGTCTGGAGGAGGCTCTGGTGTTGGTATCTGGCCACACAGACTGCACAAAGGCCACTAGGCTAGATAAAAGTCCACTTTGGGGTCCTGGGTAGAAAACAGGTTTTGCATTTCTTCCCTTGAAGGAACAATCTTTGCAGCAGGGTCCTTGCTGTTGTTCCTGGGGGCGGGGCCAAGTAGGCGCAGAGTCAATGACATACACTCAGGGAGAACGTCGAAACAACAAGCTCAGTTTATTCAGGAAGAGGCAAGCCTTATATACCCTCCACCCCACCCTTGGAGGAGGTCTGATGAATATGCATCAGCTGGTGTGACATGGCTGTCTCTCATTGGTCCAGGTCATCTCCAGATCATGTTTCAGCTGCTGTTGCTAACACCATCAGGCAGACCCAGGCTGGCTCTCAGAAAGTATCTTTTTTACTTTCTTGGGCCGTCTGGCCCTCAAGCCTGTTAGGGATGAGTCATCCCACAAATCCTATGTATTTAACGCTCCAGGTTCCTTTAGGATACATCTGTGAGCACAAAGGCCTCCAAGTCCCCTACACTGGGAGCCCTTTTATATACTGGATATGATGCCTGATATTATGAATTTGAAAAACATTCCTCCCAGTGTTTGTCTTGCCTTTTCAATCTACAACATCTACCTTATCACGAATATATATATATATATAATTTTAGAAAAGGCTGATTAATAAGCTTTAGATATATGTGTATTTCAATGCTCCTTTTAAAGATTTGCTTTTCTTAGTATCAAGTTTTTACAGACCATGAAAACCTGCAGCTTTTATCGCTAGTCATTGGCTCATATTATATTTGTTTATTTTAAATACAGAGAGTAACAAGAGCTTGCAATGACTTTGTTCTGTCCATCCTAATTCATCTCTGGGTGTCTATCACCACACTTGCATTACAAATTTAAAAAGCCACACTGATTGTCTATGACAGGCCCTTTTAATTTATGACAGCCTGATTTTGCCTCTACCACCTCCAGAAAAGCAGGACTGGGAAAATGCTGATTCAACTTTAGATTCTTTGTCTCTATGTTACCTGCCCTGACTTAGTGGGGAAAGTTGTAAAATATAGAACAATTGGGGGAGATTAAATTACTTCTTGGAAGAGAAGACATAAATCTGATTCTAGTGTCTGAAAAAAATTGCAATTTTTTTTTAACCAGAAATTTGGAAGTAAGGGTTGAGGAGTGCTATAGAGAAATCTTTGCTGAGAGATTGGAGAATCAAAGAACTCAATATTTTGAGTTAAAAATGTATTTGAACCAGAATAACATGGCAAAATTAGAATAGCAAATTTCTGACAGAAGAATGGAGATAAGATTACCTGGAACTTGGTTCAATTAAGATTTTAATTTATTATTTTCTCTTTGACAAATTCATAGTCACCCAAAGAGGCACCCCTCTTGGTTGACGTTCTCTTTGTGTGTATTCAATTAACTCGGGGGGGGGGGAGTTTCAATTAAAATTGAGAACATATTCTTATCTTTAGACACATATATTTAGACAAAAAAAAACTGCGAAATCTCCTAAAATTCAGAATCATTTCCTTTATCCTTACAATTTTCAGTGTCTATATTAATCCAATCAATGCTTAGGCATTTTCTACTAACAATGTGAACTAAAAGGGTAAAGAGACAGCTTATTTTTCTGATTAAAGGATATTTATGTGTTTGGAAAACTAAAAATAACCAAAATAAAACATTTTACTTGAGCCGGGTGGTGGTGGCACACACCTTTATTCCCAGCACTTGGGAGGCAGAGCCAGGCAGATCTCTGTGACTTCGAGGCCAGCCTGGTCTACAGAGCAAGATCCAGGATAGGCACCAAAACTACACAGAGAAATCCTGTCTCAAAAAAAAAAAAAACATTTTATTTGAATATTGAGATTATAAAATTATTATGTACTTATTTATTTAATCAAATATGTGTAGAATATGTTTACTAATTTCATATTAGATAAATAAACCACAAACTGTTAAATACAATCTGAAAATATGACCATGTTGAAACACAAGTTTTCTTTTAATTTTGAGAATATTCACACAATATGATTAAAGTGTTTGTAATGAACTTTTGCAGTACTTTAGTCCTTAGATCTGTGTTCCACAGGCAGAGTTGACTGGCCCTCACAGAAGTAGCAAGTTGATTTCAAGTTTAATTGTTTTCCACTAACAGCACTGCACAAAGTGCTTGTGTGTGTTGTGAGTGTGTGTGTGTGTGTGTGTGTGTGTGTGTGAGAGAGAGAGAGAGAGTGAGTGTATGTGTCTCTTGTCTGTATCTGTGTATGTGTCTACTGTGCGTCTATATGTATGTGTATCTGTGTGTATTTCTCTCCGTTTATGCATATTTAGCATTTTATTGCTCCCTAGTTTACTCTGCTCTGGAAATAGGCATATTCATTTGTTTGGAGTCTTCTCACCAGCCTTCTTTTATATTCTTCCTCACAGTATTTCAGCTATTATGACATTCATTAGTTATTCCCCAGGTTTGTGCTTTAATCCAGTGTTTATATTTCTTTTGTCACAAATGCACAAATTTCCAAGTTTCTAGATGTGTGCTTCTTTGTTAGATGCTCATGCTTTGAAAGCACTCCTTGAGTTGCTCTAATTATTATTATTATTATTATTATTATTATTATTATTACTATTACTATTATTTAGCTAGGATTTTGACTAATTATGTCAATGACATATTTTCTGAATTCATTGTGAAAGAAGATACATATTTTGATATACAAGAAACAAGAAGGTGATAAAATGTTACTCTTAATATTTCATTATTCTGTAAGAAAATATTAAGCATAATAGTCAGTAATAGAACTGGAATAAAGTATACTGTTAATTAATTTTAAGTGCACCTAATTTTTATGTTAATTCCATACTTATGGTCTATTGTGTCAATTTAGTCTAAATAGCAATCTTGCTCTGTCTTCCAGCAGATTCCAGTTAAGGTAATACTCGAAAAATTTCAAAAGCAATAGAGTAGAACAATATAACTTTTTAGTGTAGTAAATATATAGGAATAAATGAACTATTGTATTTTGAATTAGGAAAGAACTAAACTAATATTGTTATTTATAAACATGTTTATGCATTCAATGCTTTGTTTATCACTTGTTTGTTTACTGTGTTCATGGAGTGTGTGTGTGTGTGTGTGTGTGTGTGTGTGTGTGTGTGTGTGTATGATGAATTCACATAGGAGGTCAAAGAACAACCTTGTATGTCAGTCCCGGCCTTCTATTTATTTTTAGATGCTGTCTGTTGTTACTTTGTAGGTGAGGACACTAATCTGGCTGACTCAGGAGCTTTCAACCCCCAAGCTACCTAGGAGCACTGAAGTTGCAGAAGGAGTCCTTATCGCTAGACTTTGCTAATCTAAATGGAGGTCTTCACATTGGTATAGCAAGTGCTTTTGCCACAGAGTCATCACAATAGTCACTAACGTACCTTCATAAAATTGCCATTTCAGCCAGCCATCCCAGAGCACGCCTTTAATCCCACCACTCAGGAGGCAGAGACAGGTTGATCTCTGAGTTTGAGGCCATCTTCATCTACAGAATGAAGTTCCAGGACAGCCACGGCTGTTATAAAGAGAAGGCCTGCCTCAGGAAACCAAGAAAAAAAATAAAGTTCATTTGGAATAAAGTTCATATTAATTCAAGTGACCATATGAAATGCTGACAAAATTTGATCACAGATCATTTTGTTTTACAATGCAATAAAGTCTGAAAAATGACAAATGGAAATTATGTATAGAAAGGTGTTCCTTCTGCATTAAATAAAAAGTTTCATGTTTTAGCTAAGATTGCATCCCCTTGGTTTAGTCCCATCTATTTAGATATAAAAAGCACCCCTGTTGTGGATATTGCTCCATATAAATAAAATGCTAATTGGCTAGTAGCCAGGCAGAAAATATCGGCAGGACAAACAGAGAAGAGAATTCTAAAAACAGAAAGGTTGAGTCAGGAGATGCTGCCAGCCAGTAAGCTACAAGCCATGTGGCAATTTATAGATTAATAGAAATGGGTTGATTTAAGATATAAGAATAGTTAACAAGAAGCCTGTCACAGACATACAGTTTATATGAAATATAAGTCTCTGTGTGTTTACTCAGTTGGGTCTGAGTGGCTGTGGGACTGGCGGGTGAGAGGGATTTGTCCTGACTGTGGGGCAAGCAGGACTGGAGAAAACTTCAACTACACACCCCTGTGCTGGTATAAGAAAGAAACCTATAGAATTGTTTTTTCCATTTACTCATTGAAGTTCAGAGTATCCGCTAAAATTTATGAAGTGGTTTAGGTAAGAATGAGTTTCAAGATGAGAACCACTACTTTTCTTATAAGGTTTTCATAAGTGACATATTTTGATCAGTATTTGCTGAATCTATCATTAATATTCAAGTAAGCAATTTGACATTGGAATGAAATAACATAATGCGAAATCAGGTGAGAAAAAGTAGCAATAAGTCATTAAATATCAAGATCGTTTCTAGAAAGTTAAATCAATATGTTTCACATGTAAATTTAAAAACATATTCAAGTGGCATAATCTATGCATGTGAGCAGATTGTAATACAAAATACATAAACATTTAAGTAATAATATATTTATAAAATTCAGAAGCATGGCTTCCTCTATGACCTAAAACTCTAAAAACATAAAAAAACTTACTGTACAGATGTACTCATTGTTGCAGAGTTTAGTTTTCAGAGTCAATGGAGAAGCACATTATAAAGAACAATACATGTTATTTTCTGGGATATATAAATATGTTCTTTCTTTTGCATAAAAGCCTAAATTTTATTTTAGACTTTTAGAAGACTGGTTACAGCTTCTAACTGATTTAAACTTCTACATTTAGTTTAATTTATTTGTTTTTTTTAAGTATACACATTTTATACCATGTTTAAATACTTAGTGCACTTGTGGTATATTTGTGAAGTTTGCAAAGTTTTGAATTTATTATATTGCCTTGAGTGGAAGTTAAACTGCAACAGTATAGAATTAATATACGCACATGCACACATACACACACAGAGACAGACAGACAGACACACATATGCATGTGTATATATATATATATATATAAAATCACTTGGTCCTTGAATAACATGTTGACTTGAAATATAATCTCATGATTTCCCTTGTTCTTTTGTTAAGTAGAAGGAATACAGCAAAGCAAAACTGGAAAGATGATTCAACAGTTAAAGAAAGAGCACTTGTTGCTCTTGCTGGAAACCTGGGCTCAGTTCCCAGTGTCCACATAGTGTTCCACAATTATCTGTAACTCCAGTTCTGAAGAGTGGAACACTGTCCTCTGACATCCAAGGGCATAAAGTCTTGTTTGTGACGCAAATACATACATATGAATAAAACATTCCTGTGCATGAAGTATTCTAAAACACATTCTAAAAATTTGAAAAGGTGAAAGGGACGAATTCCAGGACCAAACATAAGCATTATGAGTCACAATAGTTGTAAGCGCAGGGGATGAGCTAGCCTCTTGTAGAATTCTTTCTTGCTGGTCAGATAACCTGTTACACAAAGCTATCCAATTTGTCTAGGATCATTTTGTCTTCCTTTATATCTGTACTTTTGAACCTATAGTGGTAGGCAACTAAAAGTGAGAAATAGAACTTGGACAATCACAATAAGTTATTATGTATCATGTTCAGTCCCCTTTCAACTCCTTTAAAAATCCACCATTAGACAGTCCTTCATGATTTGATTCAGACAGTTAACACAACTTAAATTCAGTCATCCCTTTTTTCTCTAAAGGCAGATGGGATTATTTTCTTTTCTTATCCCTTCCTTTCTCTCAGAAAAGTATTAAAAATTTAGTTATTTAGCTGAGTCACCATACTTGAGAGCACATATATCTTTGAGACATACAGGAAAAACTGTTTATCGCAAGTGCTTTTGTTCTTTTTCTTTACTGGAAGAAGGAGGATTTCTTAGATTCTCGTTGATTATTCAAAAGTTATCTATCCTGTATAAAGCAGTGTCTAATGAAAACTGTTTTTTTTTTCAACTTGGTATTTCTTCTAAACACTCTCACTTAAAGCTGAGTATCTTTCATTTCTCTGATAGGTAATATGAAGATCTTGGAGGTGGTGGGCATCCAATAGAATTTCAAGGATCTTGTTTTCTGAACTAAAATGTAGGACAGGAATAAATGAAGAGTAGTAGAAAGCAGAGATTTTTTTTTTTTTAAGAAAGACTATAGTTCCAAGAAAGGAAGTGGCCCAGAAACGGGATGGAGACTAGAAACTAAATGGCAATGCTGTAAAAAGGACTAAGGCTTTTATATCCCAGTACTGTGTGATCATTTGCACAGTGTGGGCTTTAACTGAGTATGCCCTGTTATAAGTAAGAATGTGGGTGGAAAGAGCTTCCAGTCTTTATTTTTGTCAACTGGTTTCTATCATACATATATTTCAACCTGTCTGTCAGGTTTTCTTTGGTCTCACTTTCTGCCTTATTCTTCTGTACGAGCAGTGATAGAATTAAGCCACAGAGGTACTCTGTCAGTTTGAACTGGCAGTCATCATCAAATGCCATATGCCGAGTGGCTAAAGAGGAATTAATGTATGTAATTGTGGAAGGCAGAAGTTCAGGATGAGACAAGATCAAGGCAGCAAAAGTGGTTTCATTATGCATCAGAAGCAGCATTTTTCCTGCTTGCAGACAGCTTCTTTTGGTTGTGTCTTCACATCATTTTCTCTCTGTTTCTCTTTCTGTGTCTCAGTCTGAAGAAGAGAAAGAGAGAAAGAGACAGACAGAGAGACGGAATGAGAGATGCGCATTCTGGTGTCATGTCTTATGAAGCTTCAAGTATTTTGTGTGCATATGTGTCTGTGTACTTTGTGTATGTGCATATATAAGACAGATGGGTGTTTTCATCTTCCACTCTCTACTCATCTTTTGATACAAGCCTTTCAGCAAAACTTCCGCTCACCGGTTAGTTAGTCTGGCTGACTATCAAGCAGCATGCTCTTCCTATGTATACCTCTAAGCGGTCAGGTTGTATATATACGCATTTTTTATGTATCTGAGGATACATTCTCAAATTCTCATGTTTCTGTAGCAAGCACTTTACCTAGCCTGTCATCATCCCATACTCCATTGTACATTAATTAGGTTTCTTATATGTCCTGCTTTCAAAACTTCAGTGTACTCTTGATGGGAGGGGGAGAGCATTTAGTCTATACAATTTCAATTCAGGCACTATGGACAGATCACTGGAGTTTTAATTATTGTTTATGCCTTTCTAGCCACTTACCTAGACAATTCAAGATAAACACTGTTTTTCTGCTTTGTTAGTTATTTTCTGTTGTGGGATAAATAATAAATAATTGACTTGGCTTCTACCTCAACAATCCATAAACTAAAATTTCCATTTTACTGTCAGCACACTTCCTAAGAGTTGACCATCAACCTTTTTATTAATTGTGGGCATTACAATTTTGGAAACAGTATGGTTCAAGGAAGTCAAACTGACTTTTCATTGCCCCCTTTATACGAAATTGCCATGTATTTCGCTTGGAAAAATGAGATTTGTATGTTCTAATATCAATATTACTACCTCCATACTTCCATATAGCTTACAGAGACATATGCTTGAAGTGATACTTACTAATTCAGATACAGGGATTTTTTTTTTTGCTTCCTAAGTTTTGCAGAGGGTCTTTTTCTCTGTGTGACTGATGTGTATGTGTGTGTTTCCTCACCCTCAATAACCGCATTTTTTCAACTGCTGATTTTGTGTGCTGCCGTCTGTGCTGTTGGAGATTTCTCCCCTGCCAACTGCTGTGCTAGAGATTATTTCTGCCCTTGGTTTCTTTACCTTACAGAAAATGAACCAGATCAAGACCTGTAGACTGTGTCAATTTGAGAACTTGTCATGGGATTTTTGTAAGGATCACCAACTCATCAAGAAAGAACATTAAGAAAAAGGTCCCAGCCAGGCATTGGTGGCACATGCCTTTTATCCCAGCACTCAGGAGGCAGAGCCAGGCGGATCTCTGTGAGTTCGAGGCCAGCCTAGACTACCAAGTGAGCTCCAGGAAAGGCACAAAGCTACACAGAGAAACCCTGTCTCGAAAAAAAACAAAACAAAACAAAACAAAAAAGAAAAGTAAAGAAAAAGGTCCCAGTGATGAGTTCAGTTTCTAAAGAAAGTCCAATTATCAAACACAGGATGTCTCTATCTGATTCTCTTGCTTAGGAAGAACCCCACCTCCCAGCTGATAAAAGTGGCTTGATGCTCATCACTGAGGACATCGCCATGGACAAACTTCAGTTCAATATTTAGGCTCATGCTCAGTGCCATTAGAGGACAATGCAGTCAAATAAACCTGAGAAAATGCACCTCAAAGCATAAAACTCAGAGGATTCTCTCAGGACCAACAAGCTAACCATACCATGTCAGTCTCCCAGCACAGGCTCATTCACCCAGTCTGATGTGGTTGACTCTCCTTAATCTTCCACAAGTTTGACTAACCTTAAGCCATGACACAATCCTTGTGCTCAGATACCAGCAAACAAAACCACTGTCTTGATGCATTCGATTTTGAGTTAGCTAAACTTAAGAACCAACTCCCAGACAAGTGCTCCTCATCCAAAATATCAAAATGATGACTGGATGAATAATCAGTTTGTTTTTGAAGTCAACTAATCACTCACCAAATCTGAGTACATAAAGAGCATTGCTGTGGGATGGTCTGTATGTCAAATTGGCCAGTGGCCAGGCGGGAAGTATAGGCGGGACTAACAGAGAAGAGAATTCTGGGAAGTGGAAGGCTGAGGCAGAGAGACACTGCCAGCCGCTGCCATGACAAGCAGCATGTGAAGATGCTGGTAAGCCACAAGCCATGTGGCAAGGTATAGATTTATAGAAATGGGTTAATTTAAGATATAAGAACAGTTAGCAAGAAGCCTGCCACGGCCATACAGTTTGTAAGCAATATAAGTCTCTGTGTTTACTTAGTTGGGTCTGAGCGGCTGTGGGACTGGCGGGTGACACAGATTTGTCCTGACTGTGGACCAGGCAGGAAAACTCTAGCTACAGAGCATGATAGAATTGAAGCATTGACAATAAGTAAATGCCGAGAAGACATATTTCCAAAAACATAAACGTCTTCCAGGATCTAGTTTGAGTAAAATAGAATGGCATGGAGTTATGGACTACAAAGGCCTTGTTTTTTCCATTCCCAGTTATGAAGAGGCTATGTAGGCTAAAGGGAAAATTCTGTGTGCCAGTTTGGGTGACAAGAATTGGTTTTCTTCAACGGGATCTTAATCCAGAGCTTCTTAGTGGCTCCTTACAAGTCAGTTGACCAGAAACCACATGAGGTTCCACAAGCTGGTGAGTGTCATTATAGAGGTTATCAGGAGTTCCATCTGTCTTCAAGAGGCATTGGATAAATTCAGTCAAAGGGTGATGGAAAGGTCCTTGGCCCAGGATGGTATCCTGTTCATGGCCAGACAAAAGTGTCCTCCTTAGGTCAAAGATAAAAATTTCAAGGAAAAATAAATTAAGCCTGTCAGATTAGTCTGAGAGCTGTACCAAAGGCAATACCATAGTGTGGAATGGGTGGGATTATATTTATGTAACACTGAAGGATATGATAGAATTAAAAGTGTGAAAAATTTGGTTGTGTTTTGGATCTTTTCAACAGATGTGTTGGGCTAATTGTCACCCTCACATTATTAAATAAAGTAGTCATTTATCCCTTAATTTATATGACAAACATTAAGAAAGCAAAACACCTGTATTATAGGGAGGACAGTGAGTTAGAACTGCTCACTGGTACACAAGGGTTGGAAAAACCAAACTAGGCAAAGAACTTGCCTCAAGATCAGGACTGACATACATTAACTTTGGTGATTTAATTAAACAAAATTGATCCCCTATCATGGAGTCTTGCAAGATGTCTTCTCCCGAGAGCATGCTGAAAGATGCACAGATGATGTCACGAATCCTGAAGAATATGGGGATTACAGATTATGGACCAAGAGTCATAAATCAGATGTTGAAATTTGCCCTTCAATATGTGACTACAATTGTAGATGATACTAAGAAAGCTACTGTTAATGCAGATTTTTCTCCCTTAAAAGAATTTATCCTATATTTTACAAGTCAAAAAATCAAATCCGCCGGGCGGTGGTGGCTCACGCCTTTAATCCCAGCACTCGGGAGGCAGAGCCAGGCAAATCTCTGTGAGTTCGAGGCCAGCCTGGGCTACCAAGTAGTTCCAGGAAAGGCGCAAAGCTACACAGAGAAACCCTGTCTCGAAAAACCAAAAAAAAAAAAAAAAAAAATCAAATCCGTTGATTAAGCCATATTCAGCCTATAGATTGTCACGTGATACCTTGCTTGACAGTTCCAAACTATAGGCTAAAACTTCACTAGAAGAGTAAAAATGAAAAAGAAAAATATTTTCTACAAGAATAATAATGGTTTCAGGGTTAAGTGTTAGTTCAGGTACCAGGAGACCAAGTACTCCCACACTAGGCACACCAATTTCACAATCCCTGGAGACCAAGTACTCCCACACTAGGCACACCAATTTCACAATCCCTGTCTCTTTTAACTAGTGTAGGGACTCCAACATTCCTCACAGCACAAAGGATTATGGTACAGATGGCAGCTTCGCAATAACCTGCTGTAAAAGCTTCAATCACTACAACGTAAAAAGTTCTGAATGGTCTGATTGATCTATCATTAATTCAGTCCAAAATATAGTGTTTTTTTTTTTTTTTTGAGACAGGGTTTCTCTGTGTAGTTTTGGTGCCTGTCCTGGATCTCACTCTGTAGACCAGGCTGGCCTTGAACTGGCAGAGATCCACCCGGCTCTACCTCCTGGGATTAAAGGCGTGGGCCACTGCCACCCAGCTGCCGTCCAAAATATTTTTTATTACTACTACTAATATGGTGTCACAAAATACAGTTAATGAATCGGCAAATGGCATGAAACCAGCACACAAAAACAGACCTTGCAGATGATGATGACTGAGGTAAGTTGTAATCATGAGATGCACGGAACCGGTTTAGTTGCACTGAAATTAAACAAGCTCGAAAAAAGTGCTTAAGCTTTATTAGGTTAGCATATGGTATACTTAATGCGATAGTTATTTTGCTTTTCAGTCAAAACGTTTAGATTTCTTTGATAGAAGTAGCAATGGTTTTCCATCGACCTTTATGGATAAGAAATAAAATTGCCATCAATTTATAAACAGAAAAAAAATCGTTCAGATTCGGTGCCAGTTAGGAATGAGAGAGCCTCCTGTTGGCAATCCTAGCTTGTGGTTGCAGCAGGAGTGCTCATATCAATAGCAGCGTGATTGGAGAACCCTAGGTATAGAGTCAAAGTTTCACAGCCCAAACCACCAAAAGCCTAGCTCCCAGCCCTTTGACGGCCTTCTCCTAGGACTGACTGAGCATCCCCACCCGCAAACTGAACAGCTGCTTTTGTGACAGTCAGATGTTTACTTCCCAGTGGCTGCCTTGGCAACAAGGAAGGATATGAAGCACAAATATCCCGGTTGGCATAGAACGCAGGTAAGAATTGGTGAATGCAGCAGGCTGCACTGATCATCCCACAGCGACAACTGTGTAGGTCAGAGATTGGGACTTTCATCTTGGCCACTCCATATGATGGCTTGAAAGCCAAAAATGAGCCCATAGCACAACAGGCTGTTTTTTCTTAGTGACAGTTGGAGCTGTGCACCAATTAGAAAAACCCAGTTTCCCTCACCCTCTCCTCCTGCTCTCCCCAATTACATGAAAACCAAAAGGACCATGGGAATTAGAGCAGAGTGGTAGTCCTGACTGAGAGCACATCTTCAGGTTTTGTTGGCATTTATTCAATTTCCAAGATTGACAGCTCTGATAGATTTTGTCTCATTTTACATATCATTTGCATGCACACACCCAGCCAGTCAGGGTCTGTGATCTATACAACAGGGCCCAACACAGAGTTTATGATTGTCTGGCTCTCTGGTAGCTTTTGGTTCTGGCTCAGGATGTGTCGTTCAGTACTCACTGTTGAAGAAAGGAAAGTAAAAATCTTCCTCAGACATTCCAGAGACAGGTCTGAAGCAGCAGAGATGAGCAGAAGGCAGGGGACTTGCTCAAGTTCCCAGCTGCTTCTGATCCAAGAGACACTGCATCTGTTTCCTAGTCATGGAGTTTGCTCCTGTCTCAAAGGCTACTGTTTCTGCTTTGAGATTTACCATTTCTGCCTCAACTTTCAAAGCCCATTGCTTTAGTTCAATCAGGTTGACTGTTACCAGCCTTCAAGTCCTGCCAGACACAGGAGACTAACCACTTCTGGTACCTTTATCGGTAGCCTATTGGTTGCAGAGTTCAACAGCCAGAAAAGACTTTCATTTGGCGGCCCAACCCCCTGCGAGCTTTTGAGCTAAGTAGCACTTGCAAGATCTCAGTTAGAAACTGAAGAATCTACCAAGAACTTAAGCATGATAGGCTCAACCTGTTAGCTGGCATCTTATGTCACAGAAAGTCTAGATTCTTACTTTCCTGATTGGCTCTCTAGTTTTCGCTTTGAATTTAGATTCTTTCTTTGTAAATAAAAAATTATCCTTGTTTATTCACTTTTTACAGTGCCCCTCCCCCAGGAACAATTCTTAGAGGGAAGGTGAAACCAGAACTTGAGACAGGAGACTTGATTGTGTCACCAGTAACATATTTCCAGAACCTTATACATAGATATGATTTTAATAATATTCAAAATTTTCATAACGTTCTCTAACTTCCCCACTTCCCAAAGCCCCCTTTGTTTATCTCCTGTCTAGCATGCAAAGAAATGCACATGTATCTTTAGGTAAGCTTTGGTGGTTTTAAAACTATGACTGTATCCATCTGATATAAAACACATGCACTATTGAGTATTTATTATATGAAAATAATAATTTGGTTTCCATATTTAAAAAAAATGACAACTACATTTGATTTTTGTGAAGAATAAAAGACAATGATGTTGTTGGTCCTTTAAATCTGAATACCTTAGGACATGTCCTAGGACAATAAAGCAATAGAAAAGGGGACAACCATGGGAGATAAGTCATAACCAAAGAGTTCAGAACTTAGTCAAGGCATATGTGCATATAAAAGCCTAGACTCTTAATATGGATATATAAGGAGAGGTACAGTATATGCATATTGATATTTTATTAAAGAAAATTGGTACTAAAACTGATGTTAACGACAATTTGTAATATTAGATAAAATTCTATTAGATTCCTATGTTTAAATTTAGATTACATAACCAATTAGACTTAGTTTTAATATGTAGAGAATGTTAATGGCTTCTAAACAACATTTGGCTATACCATTAAACCACATATTCACTATGGTTGATTATATTGATATTTTAATGTTTTGTAACAGCCAATACTTCTTAGGGAGTTGAAGGATACCAACTAAAAGTAAAGTTAACTTTGTTTCAGGAAGATGCTATCACAGGAATGGAGGAATATGGAAGAAAAGACGGTGTTCTTTCTTCTCTGGTTCTGTAGCTACTGAACACAGTTCTGTAATCACAGAAGCATTCATGGAGTAGATGTTTTGATGATTTCCAGGAAGCAGAACTAGGAAGCACAGTATATTGGAATTTCTCTCAGCCTTGTACATATTAAAGACCACAGATGAGCCAACGATTTAGGACAGGCCTCTGCACACCTGCAACGACTCTGGAATCCTCTCCTTTGAAGCCAGTGACCTAATTTCTGATATCCCTTATGTTAAACAGTTTTCACTCAAGCTAAACACCTGTATGTCCAGCAGTATACACTTAGTGATTTTCAATTTTCAGAATTAATATATTTGATATGGTTTTTATTAAAACTTTAGAAGTTTAGATACATAAATCATTATGTGTATTTTGGATTTTATTGCCCTTAAATCCTAAGAGGAATTCACTCTAGAAAGGTAATTCATCTTCCATTTCAGGCAAGTCCAAGAGATTGAATTGTGTTAAGTGATGGGCTGCACTTTTCTAGCTGTGCTTTACTGCCTAGTATAGATTTTTGCTGAGATGAACAAACTCGCAGAAACTCTTTACATTAGATTCACTTATTGAGCTAAAGTCTGATACTATTCTTCTGAAGTAGGGTAGACAGCAGCCTAAAAATGAAAAATAACAATTTATCACAAATATTGATAGATGAAAGTTTATATACTCTAGACTACAGTTACCTTTTATTTTCAAAGGCATATATGCAAAATATTTGCTTGATATAATTAAAGACTTTGATGGTTATATGGAGGGCAGGATTAAATTTTACTTCAAATTTCAAGAAATACTATAGTTAAAAGTTATGTCAGTTTTGCTGAATTTCCTTTATATATATATATATATATATATATATATATATATATATATATATGACCTGATTTTGGAATATTCCTTTCAAATGAAGTGAATACCCTCCATGCACACATGTCTGAGTGAAAATAAATATATTGTATTAGCAATATCTAATGTAGCTCAAGTTGGCTGCCAATTCACTTTGTAGCCATGAGTCACCTTGATATCTACCTGCCCCTCCTGCTCCTGCACATCCTAAGTGCTGGAATTGAAGGTATAGGCCATTAGAGATGGCATTTATTTTTATTATTAACTACAGAAAATCCTGTAATATGAAAATTATTTTGTAGGATGATTTTATGACACATTTAAATTCTAAGCAGATTATGTTTCTAATGCTGTGGATTTTGTTAGAACTTGTATTTAAGAGTCTCTATGGAGAGGCATTTGCTAAATATTATTTTATTACTGAAAATAGATTCTTTTCTTGTATAAAACATCTCAACCAGTTTCTCCTCTGTCCACCCCTCCTAGCTCCCTTCCACTTCTCCTTTCCCTCAAATCCCCTCCTCCTCCATTATCCTTCAGAACAGAACAGGAATATTCTAACTAATAACAACATCTAATACTTACTTCTTAACTCTTTTTGTTTGTTTTTTTGAGACAGGGTTTCTCTGTGTAGTTTTGCGCCTATCCTGGAACTCACTCTGTAGCCCAGGCTGGCCTTGAACTCACAGCGATCTGCCTGGCTCTGCCTCCCGAGTGCTGGGATTAAAGGCATGCGCCACCACCACCCGGCACTATTTAACTCTTGAAAGTGTACCCAGTGTAATGTTTTAATGTACAACAGTCACGGATGAATTTTCCAAAGTGGATCCCCTTTATAAATTGTGGGTCACAACCCATTAAGGAATCATGTAGTTGAGTGTATGGGTTTCAGAATATTTGGCAATAATGAAAATTCTCTAAATAAACAATGACCAAAAACTTAATCCAAATCAAACATGTAAGGAATGTGAGGGTTTCAGCAGGACGAGCCCTTGTATGCCATTCATTCATTGCAGACTCTTTTCTGAACGCAACATATGCATTCCGTGCTATACAGACTGCCTGCCAATCAAGAGCAGCAAATTCTTCCTGAAAGCCCCACCTTAGATTTCACACTACTGTGTGTTTTAAAAAGAATGTTCAATGAATTTCAGCTTTAGATTAGGAAACAAATTTTGATTAAAAACTTCGGAATGGTCTATACAAACTTCTATCTTTGTGAACTTTTGTAGAACAACACTCTCAGTATTGATGTTTGTAAAATCACAATATTGATCATGTCTGAAAAGATATTAAAAATGATTTATTTCTCATAGGATCTAATAGTCAAGGTATAATGTTTTAGGTACAATAAAGAGCATCCATTTCATTACTTTCATTAAACATGAAATACAATTTTTTCCACAAAACAGCTTTTATATCAAATATTATAAAACTCCATTGTAGAAATATTTTACATATTTAGCTTTAATTTAATATATTTAGCTCTAAAGATTGGGAAAGAGAAAACAGGAAACTAAACAGGAAAATGCTCTGAACATTTTTTAAATGAAAACTGTGCCATCCCTCCCACAAAAATAAAAACCAGATATCAGTTTCACTACCCGTGAGAAATGTAGCAGGCAAACTTTCACAATTTCATTATGGGATATGTCAGAGATAAAGAAACATTCAAAAGAGTCAGCGGTCATGTCAGTTGTCCCGATCATTCTGTAGTCTTTTCTTCCTCACAGTTGGCCTCCATAGCCACCCCCGTCCCATCCATAGAACCCCACCTGTTTCCTCCACAAACACCGATACTAGAAGTATAAGATTGTATATGCCCCAAATTGAATTATGATAAATTTCCTTATGTTTCATTATTGTGGTGGTTGGAATAAACATGTCCCCCATAGGCCGATAGGGAGTGGCTGCCTGTGGATCCAGATATGGAACTCTTAGCTCCTTCTCTGCCTGCATGTTGCCATGCTTCCCACCATGGAAATAATGGACTAAACTTCAATTCAATCAACTTATTTCTTAGCCTTTATTTTCTTTCCTTTTGTGAATTTTGCATTAATACTGTATTTGCATTATTTCTATCCCCAGACGTCTCCTCCCAGCTTCTCCTCTGATCCCTCAGTTCTTTCTCAACTTTATGACCTCTTCTTCCTTAATTAATAATATAAATATATCCAGCTGAGTTGACTCAGCCTTCTTAATTTATCTGTGTTTTGGGATGACCGATTGGGCTTGGATAATTTATGAGGATCTTCCTTCTACAGAAGGTTGACTTTTTTCCCCTCTCTCAATATCCATGAGTTGCTTATCGCTCTTCATCTGGAAGTGGAACCTTGTGAAATTTCCCATATAAATATGGGTGTTGATAGGTGTTTCAATGACATTTGCTTTGTTTAGCTGAACATGTGATTAAGATTTCATGAACGCTACCCTTGTCATATACAAAGTCACTATGTGTTGGCAGACATTTTCATTCTCTGTCCATTAAAATCTGTCCACCCTTCTCTTTTGGGATGTTCCTTCATCTGTAGGTATGTGTGGGTTCTCTTATAGATATTTTGATTGGAGATAGATGCCCTATAGTCCATTTTTTGTGCATTGACCATTTGTGAATTTCTGTAATAGTCAAATCACAATATAATAAGTTAAAAAGTTGATTAAACCGAGCGCTGTTGATATATGTAGGGAATAGAAGAAGCCATAGATGAATGCGTACTGTGTAAATGATGAACACTGTCATGACAAGGATGTCAATGCCTTAGGCCCATGGCGATTGCAAGGCCTTCCCTTGTGTCAGGCTTAGGAGAATCTCTGGACATTTCCTTGGTCCACGTTTGGATGTTGATGGAAAACCAAGCTTTATCTAAAACCAATACATGTAGAAAACACAAACTGGAGCTTTGTCTTCCCAGATAGCTGAAGCCAGAGACTGCTCCACCTCCTGGACGTTTTGCTGAGATTATCCAACCCTCCTCTTCATTTCCAATCTATATAATAAAGACATCAAGTTTCTGGGCTACTGCTGTTGTGTCTCTGCCATGGATCTGGCCCATTAGATGCCATCTTTTCTCTGTGTTTTTTTTTACCCAGTCACATAAATCTGCTCATTTCCCAAGCTTAATAGGTTGTAGCAGTCTATATCACTGACATATGCTTTAAGTCTTCTTTGGATAGGTCCTGATCTGACCAATGCTAATAGATCTCTCTCCTGAATTAATGTGCACATTATATGCTATTCCTATTGAAACTGCACCTGCATAAAACAATATTAACAATTATTAAGCTCCTACTTACAGCTCTGATTATAAATAATTGATGTGGAGTTATGGATTCAAAAACAAAGCCTCATATACTTAAAATTGGGAGATAAAAGCCTCCTTTTAAATCAAAACCATGTTAAAATTTATCCATTTCTAAAATTTTAACTGTAAATTTGAGTCAAAAGGGCTACATGTAACACCACATTTCAAAGAAATTAATGTTTTATGACAAGATGCAACCTTTGTAAGATTAAAATTATTCCTTCAATAGTGTAAAGAGTTTAGAAATTTAAAATTTTATGTCTCCTGACTGTGGGGGGCATTTTCTACATAAATTATTTTGCCATCATTTCAGAGTCCTCCTTAATCAGGTAACCAGCTATTAAATAGATTGGTAAAAACATACAAAAAGGAGCTAAAGTAATTATAAATGAGGTAAAGCTTTGCACTTTAACCCATTAAATGAGCTAAACACATAAATGAGGCACAGGCATTGCTTTTTAAAAGAACTGTATTCTTGTTATGATGCACAACGTATTCATTGCTTTACTGCTTTCAGAGCTGCTTTTAAAGATCTGGATCCGATGACACTGTTAGAAATTATGGAAGACTTTTGCTTTGGATTTAGCTCCTAAGCTGCTTAACAAAAGAACAAAGAAAGATGCCTGCAGTGAAGCTGGGTGCCAAGGGATCGAAACGAAAAGGTAAGGGAACAGAAGAAATTTACACAGACAAGTCTCCCAACTCGCACCCTCTACCCAAGAACAGGAGACGCCCAGCAACTAAGTAAACATCATAGACCCTTGTCGTACAATTGCCAGTGACTGAGTTCTTTTCCTATTGCCTTTGGATCAAGATGTAGAGCCGGGCGGTGGTGGGGCACGCCTTTAATCTCAGCACTCAAGAGGCAGAGCCAGGCCGATCTCTGTGAGTTCGAGGTCAGCCTGGGCTACCAAGTGAGTTCCAGGAAAGGCGCAAAGCTACACAGAGAAACCCTGTCTCAAAACAAACAAACAAACAAACAAAAAACAAAAACAAAAAAAGATGTAGAATTGCCTAGCATCAAGTCTGCCTGCATGCTGCCATAATCCCAGCCTCTATGCTACCTGCCATGAGGATAATGGACTAAATCTCTTAGACTGTAAGCCACAATTACATGTTTTCTTTTATGAGAAAAAAAATCCAGAATGCAGATTGTCCCCCTGGCTTACTTCTGATTATGCAGAGGGCCAACCCCCACCCCACTTCTGACTCCTCATCTTCTCTACAATTATAAAAAAAAGAAAACCACCACCAACAAAAAAACTATTATTTTAAGAATGGTTATGTTGATTCCAGGTTAATAGCAGTTTGTGTATGAAAACACTATTTAAACATTTGAAATTATAACAATGGACATAAAAACAAATCCTTGTGCATTTCCTTATCTCTATGTGAAAGTCTCTAAAAATCATTTTGGGATATTATAATAATACTTGTTTCGATTCATTTTCTGCTGAACTTAAGACACCAAAATCTCTTAGGAAAATTACACAATGATAAAAAGGCTGGTGATGTGAAGTGTTCACACTTTGTGTGCTGTTTATATATTAGGAAAACATCCTGATCCTAGCTGTTTGATCTCTTGGTATTATTGCTCATGTTTAGCTCATTTTGAATATTTGATAGGTATTAATTAATTTGAACAAATTAGGATGCTGCTATGCCTAATGAGCTTCTTCAAATTAAAAATATACTAGCACAAAAGCCATGAGGAGAAGCTAATCATTCACAGCATACCTTGGAGTGTGAACAGATGTTTTAATTAAAATTGACTGTGCGACAAATTACCATTGTGTGATTTAATGAATAGCTATCAAAACAACAAATTACAAAACAAATATTTACTTGACCACTGCTGAATTTTTTTTTTTGTTCGTTGTAATAGATGCTCCATAGGCTTTGTGTCGTTCTTTGTAATCTTTCAGTAAGAAAATAGAGCCTCTTTTTAATTCTGCACTTAATGGCCTGTCTTTGTATTCATCAACTTCCCAGAAATTCTGTGGCAACTTTATCACCCCTTTGTTTCCATAGCCAGTAAATACTCAGTTATCTTCATGAGGTGAACAGAATGAAAATGAAAAGGCCATTGATGATAATCATTTTCCTGCAAATAAAAAATATAGTTTTTCTTCCTGCATTGCTATTTAGATGTTTGGTGCATTGAAATGAGAATTCTTGCTGTCATTTTCAGGAACTTAGGTACTTTAGTAGAGAGAGAGGAAAGGATGGAGTAAGGACAGGTATTGGTGAAATTATTAAAGCCACTCCACGTAGTTAAAAGGGAGGTTTATTTTGTGGGTAACTTACAAATGAAGGGATAGGCTACAGGGTCTTGGAAAGGTTGCAGTCCAGCGGTGTTCTCTGGAGAACTCTGCTCAGTCTACCTTCAGCGTCCAGAGTCCAGGAACCAAGAGAGCTGGCCCATCCAGATCTCAGGTCTTCAGGGTCCTCTCTTGGCCCCGCCTTGGAGGCGTGACAGTTACCGAAGCCTCAATGGGGGTTGGAACTTCCAGATCAAGGCTGGAATGGCTACCCACTATATCTCCCCCTTTTGTCTAAATAAGAAGGTTCTAACCTAATACAAGATTATATACAAAGGAATGGTTATCAAATATTGTCCAGGAGTAATGAGGGATAATGACCAAGATAAGATGGAACCACAATCAATGCAAACAATATCAAGCAAGAAACACATACTAAAATCCAGAGAAGTCTAGAGCATGGGTAAATGGCATGTTACAAAGATCATTCCAAAAGGTGTCTGTTGCTGGAGAGCTTCTCTCCAGCTCCCAAGTCCCGCCAGTCTCCAGCTCCCAAGTCCCGCCAGTCCCTGGTTCCCTGACTGAACCCATTCATAAAATGAACACACAGACGCTTACATTATTTAAACTGCTTGGCCATTAGCTCAGGCCTATCATTGTCTAGCTCTCACTCTTACATTTAGCCCATTTCTATTAATCTCTACTTTGCCACATGGCTCGTGGCTTACCGGTACTTTACATCTTTCTTCTCCTCTCAGCGGCTCCAGCCAGTCTCCCCCTCCTTCCTTCCTCCTCAATTCTCCTCTCTGTTAGTCCCGCCTATACTTCCTGTCTGGCTACCGGCCAATCAGTGTTTATTGACATATAGCGATATCCACAGCAGGTGTCCTATCCTAAAGAACCTGAATCTAATACTTAATATGTTCTATCTAAGATTATATATATATATATATATATATTCTAAATTGTAACTATAACTGTTAGACTTCAGTCCCATTAAAGACCTGAGAAAGAATATAATGGTACCTGAGAAATGGAAGATGGATGCAAGTAACTTTCAGGAGTCTTACAAGAGTAGACAGAGACAGCTGGCAGCCTGGACAGCCACCTAATGTTTCTCAGCAATGTCGGTCCATTCAAATTGGCTACAGGCCTAGAGTATCTGACAGACCATTTTCAGAAGCAGGAATTCTGAAAGACCATCTTACCCTGTCTTGGCAGAGTTCAGAAGTCATTTTTCCTTGTGTCCCGCTTGTCAAGAAGGACAGCACTCGTATTGTCAGCAGTTGAGGCAAGGGCAGTTCTTTGCCCAATAGACCATTTTGTGCCAAGAAGACAAACTTCCAAATGGAAATGTCTTAGAAGCCCAACGTTCTCTCGGGATCATATTGGTGCTGCCAGGAGCAATTGTGTCTCACGTCAACAGAATTCTAATCTATTTAAATGCCATGTTCTCTAGGTCTATGAAAGTGAAGATTACCTGTCCATCCGACCTATGTATCTGTAAATCTGGATAACCTAACTAACGTAACTATAGAGATGACAAGCATAGGTGACTATAAATCTATAAATCTTATCTGCCGAAATAACCTAAGGACTAAGGCTTCATGTAAACAAGGTAAACAGTCTATAAGCAAATGTATGGTAAAGGGCAATGACTTCAAAATTGTGACAATACACAAGATATTTATAACAGAGGTAGGAGTGTATAATGTGATATGCAATATGACAATAATCTTAAATATATACCAGTATACAGAATATCCTAAACAGAAGTAGAACATGTATACAGTATGACAGATATAAATTTACATTTGTATCAATATACAAATATTTTAAATAAGAGTAGAAATATATGTACATTATAACAAATATAGTTCTATATTTATATCAATATACAAATTATCTTAAACAGGAATATAGAAATAGCTTATATTTTTATCAACATATAAGAATCCATATCAGTGTAAATTACAGTGCAAATTATCTAAGGCTGCTAGTTTACTAAATTTGTTTACTAGTATATACAATAATCTACCATAATATCTTATACCTAGCCATTCCATTTCTTCTTTTCCTTTTTTTTTGAGACACTTTTTCTTTTCTTAAGGAGAATACTGAGTTTAATATTTTCTGCACATCGGGATCTCAGGTCTTCAGGGTCCTCTCTTGGCCCTCCCTTGTAGGCGTGACAGTTACCGAAGCCTCAGTGGGGGTTGGAACTTCCAGATCAAGGCTGGAATGGCTACCCACTATAGAGAGGAAAGGAAAAAAAGGAAAGGAAAGGAGGAGAGAAAGAATTACTTATGTCAAGATTGTTTTGCTATATGTCTATATAAATATCTAATTTGGCCGGGCG
>CABHPH010141918.1:33692-49825 GCA_902168325.1 Peromyscus nudipes | reverse complement strand
AGGGGGGGGAGGGGGGCGGGGCGGGAGGGGGGAGAAGGGGGGAAATCTATGGCTGATATGAAAAGTTGAATTATATTGTAAAATAAAATAAAATAAATTCAAAAAAAGAAATCATAGTGTTTAGACATATTTGTAATCATAATTTTTGATGGACATATATATGGCCGTCTTATGGATACTTGTGCTCGCTAATATTGCTTTTTTGGTGATTGTTATCATCTTAGGCCATTTTGCTCACCAGTATATTTTGAAACAGCATATTTAGTTCTCTACAAATATTTACCAAGTGAGTTAAACAACTAATAACAGTGATTCCTCCATACAAATTTTGAGTGCCTATAATCTTTTCTACTTCATAGATGAAGACAGTTGACTCTGAAAAGTGATGTGTTTTGTCAAAGTTATGACCACAGAAGTGACAGAGTTAATGCTTCCAACCCAGTATCTGATTCTAAGATCTCCTAGGAGACAGTACAGCCTGAAACACTTCTGTCACCATTCTCCCACTGTAAAAGGGCTGAATCCACCACTCAAACATGTGTTGGGTCTATCCTTTGCTTTTGCTGTTTTGTAGAGATTGCTGTGTTGACTACAGGTTTGGAAAAGAAGACAAATTATTGATGAAAAAGCAGCTTATCACCATGGTCCTAACTAGCCCCTATTTGGATTTCCTGTGTTCTCCAGACTCAGAGAAGTTGAGGGAGTAGATGATAGGTACTATTTTATCAACTACTATATAAACTTTATATCTTTTTCCTGTGTGAAAAAGCCTTGGGGCAAATATGATCTTGTATCAAAGCTCAGGGTCTGAGCATCAGATCTAAGCCAGTGGGATGAACAGAGACAGGTTTGCAGGGCTCTGCCAGCTTGGCCTACTTACTCAGAAAGTCTAACATTTCTCAGAACAGGTTTAACACTCATCGACTTAGATGAATGTTCTTAATTTCATAGTTAAGGAAACAAGGTCATGTGCAGCTCAAGGTCATAGAATTATTAGTGACCCAGGAAGGCTGAAGAGTCAGAATCTGGAACATTTTATATTGTGTCAATAAAGTGCTACAAAAGAACCAAAATAGCAACATCAAGCCATGTTCAAGGTGACACATTATTGGATGTCAGGCACTGTGCTGATAACTTTGCACTTACCACCTTGGGAATCTTTGCAACTCAGAGAGCAAGCTGCCGCTATTACCAATCTCTAGATGTTGATACCCAGACACAAGTGGCATCATGCTTACCCGAAATCACATGTCCAGGAGGCCATCCTGTTAAATACTATTCCTACTTCCCCACTTGTCCCCCCACACACACCCTGGACTCTCATTCAAAGTCAGGAATTCTCTCTAACTAAATAACTGACAGGATAGTTTTGCTCTATTCTTTCAAGTCCAGTACTTGTGGGGAGCTTCAACATGGTGCTTTTAAGAACTCTTTCTTAGTGGATATCTGTATTGAATGTGTATGTTTGTGGGATACTCCTGAGAATCACCCAGAAGTGCTCCAGATCATTTGAGTTTGAATGTACCAGGTGGAAATCAGTGCTCCCCTTTCTAAACACTTTGAGATGTGCTGATATCACGCACTAGTGTAAAAGCATGTGTAAGAGGCACTATCCCTTACATCTTATGAGTAAGATCATACCAATGTTTGAGGATCTGGGTCTGGGTTACCTCACTCTTGATGATTTTTTTCAAATTCCATCTCATAAGTGGATATTAGACATAAGGCAAATAATAATCGGGCTATAATCTACAGTCCTAGAGAAGCCAGGTAGCAAGGAGGACCCTAAAAGGGGTACATGGACTTCCCTGGGAAGGGGAAGTAGATGAGATCTCCTGGGTAAACTTGGGGGGGTGGGAACATGAGGGATACAGTTGCTTGAGGTGGGGGCAGGATGGAGGGGAGAGTAATGAAAGAGATGTCTTGACAGAGGGAGCCATATGGGGTTAGAGAGAAACCTCGTCCCAGGGAAACTTCCAGGAAACCACAAGGATGACCCCAGCTAAGACTCTTAGCAATAGTGAAGAGGGTACCTGAACTGGCCATCTACTGTAATCAGATTGGTGACTACCCTAATTGTCATCAGAGAGCCTTCATCTAGTAACTGATGGAAGTAGATGCAGAGATCCACAGCCCCGCACTGGGCAGAGCTCTGGGAGTCCAGTTGAAGAGAGAGAGGAGGGATTGTACAAGCGAGGGAGAGGGGGGTCAAGATCATGATGGAGAAACCCACAGAGACAGCTGACCTGAGCTCCCGGGAGCTCACCAACTCTAGACTGATAGCTAGGAAGCCTGCATGGGACCAATCTAGGTCCTCTGAAGGTAAGTGACAGTTGTGTAGCTTGGTCTGTTTGTGGGGCCCCTAGCAGTGGGATCAGGACCTGTGCCTGGCACATGAGCTGCCTTTTTGGAACCTATTCCACATGCTGGGATGCCTAGCTCAGCCTTGATGCACATGGAGGAGCTTGGTCCTACTGTAACTTGATGTGCCATGCTTCGTTAACTTCCATGGGAGGACTGCCCCTTTCTGAGGAAGAGTGGAATGGGGTGGGAGAGGTAGACGGGAGGTGGGAGGAGGGAACCTGAAGAGAGGAGGGAGGGGAAGAAGCTGTGGTAGGTATGTAGAATAATTAAAAAAAAAAAAAAGAAGTACTATCCTAGGACAGCTTTCCCTTAGACAAAGTAGGCAAGTAGGCTGAGCACATGTCCAGCCTCTGCCCACATGTGAAGGTCATGGGAGGCAGAAGAAGTTACTCTGTATCATCCTATAGTCCTGGCTCCATCCTACAGCTTCCTCTCTTTGCACAGCTGCTAGAAAGTGCATTTGCTCTGCTGCACCCTCCAGAGAGCCTCTGGGTAGAGAAACTTACTCTAGAGAAAGTGCATTTGTTCTGCTGCACCCTCCAGAGAGCCTCTGGGTAGAGATACTTATTCTAGAAGATAGGTTTTTTTTTCTTGTCTTCAGTGTCATGCATAGTGTTAGGCTGAAGGGAGCGAGCTGGTAAATGTTGGAACCTGGTGTCTCTGCTCTGCGTTAGCATGTGGGGTGTTTCTAAGGTGTGTCAACCTAACATGCCTATTTTACATGCACTTTTTATAGTGTGATATTTGATGTTCTTTCATCAAGAGGTAAAGTATACATAATTTTACTTGAATTTGGTTGAAATTTTGTAAATTGAATGTGGCAGAGTTGAAGCTATCTGACTTTTAAAGTCTAACTCCTCAAGGAAATCTGACTGTGCTTGGTTTATTTTCCGTCTGTCCTTTGTCTCTGTGTCTATGTATGTATGTATGTATGTTTTTTCTTTTCAAAATTCCTGACCCTCAGACATCATGATAGGCACTACATGATGACTGTTACTTAGGTCACAGGGCTTTGAGGTTATTTGTTACACAGTAGTTGATAACTGGGACATAGGCACAATACATGTCGCATATTTCATACATAATTTTGATCATTTGGGGTCTGATATTTGTTTTGTGCCACACTAGCTGTTAATATTAGATTTATTTTCATATTGCTTTCTTCTGCTATATGAACACATTCTGATATAAATTCTTTATCAGCAACAACCAACTTTTTCTGCTTGAAAATGTTTCCCTTCCATTTGCCACCCAAATTTCTCCCAAAAGAATGTTTGAGCAGCATTCCAGGTATTTAATACTTTGCACCTTAGTGAAGACAAACTCAGAAAAACAACTATTGAACTAGTAGTTCGTGGATATTGAGACAGTGTTAAAATTGAAGAGAAAGGTGCCAGCAACTGTCTATAGTCATAGAAAAATATTGTCATTGAGTGCTTATTTTGACAAATTTCCAGAGAATATTTATGTATTAGGTTGGTATTATTAGACTCTTCAAAAAATAAGTAATATTATTCATAATATAGTAGGCTTGGCACGTGCTATGTGAATTATAGCAGTGTTTAAAATTCGTAAATAGTCACATTTTATCCCCCACTCTATTCTGTTGAATCAGGTAAGAAAGATTTGATTCAGATCAATAACCATGGCACATAAAATAATAAACCCTTTCAAAGCATAATAATATAAATTATATGAGTTTGTGGCAGTAGCTGAGAAACTGAACATAAAACTTTAAAATATTATAACTTGAAAACCTAATATTGCATCAGTTATTAAAATAGAAAATAGTTGAGAAGCCATCCCTCTAAAATGCAATGTGACTGCGAGGTGCCGGGTTGTTCTTCCTCTCTTTGTGTCAGAGTAGCCACGAGGACACAGTTTCCGCCTGACTCAAGAGTATGTGAGCTCACTGAACTAGTGGACGATCTGGATTGTTGGTCAACTCTGCATTCTGCCTGTTTGGCAGCATAGGAGAATGAAAATGTACCAAGCGTGTGTGTGTGTGTGTGTGTGTGTGTGTGTGTGTGTGTGTGTACATTCACCTTGCCTCAGAAAGAGTCTTCACTCAGATATTACCTAAATAGTAAGAGTAGGAGATAAAATAAAGAACAACTGGATTCCCTGCGCAGGACTATAGGACAGTAAGAAGAATTTAGGATCAGAGTCAAATGAATGAGTGTTGCAGGGTGTGTGTCGTGTTAGTGTTTGTGTTGTTATTTGTTCCTGAATGATGGACAATTGCCTGGCAACATTTCCAATTCCCCTGACCTCTCCAAAATTGTCCAAATTTTAGTACCTGCTCCTTTCCCTTCTTGTGATGAACACAAAGCTCCTTGTTCTTTTAGCAGCTTCTAGAACTAAGCCAAGAGGGGGATAGAATGGGAAAAGGTATACTGTTGTCTCCCAAGGTGGTGACTGTATTAAGTAGCTTCAAAGCCTTAAAGTCACTGGCGCTTACATTGTGCAAAATAACATTTGGTTGTAAGCTATAACCTAATGTCCTTTGCCTTGGGGAAGATGAGTGGCATGCTGGCTGGATGGTCACTTGTATTTTATGTAGAGTTCCTCTGCCCTATATGTGTATTGTGATATGGCTGAATAAAGCAAATGAATGACCTTTGAACAGGCTGGAATGAAAAGAAATGAAAGCACTTGCTGGCTTAAGGTGGTGGGATTATGGCTCATTTTTACTTCATCTTTATGATCACTTTAATGTTGTTTTAAGTATTTTTATGATATAAATAAGGGAAAAAATAAAAATGGTTTATTACTTATCAAGGATTACTGGCCTCCAGTGTATATGAAGTCTTCAGAGATGAAACTCTCATTATATAGACAACCTTGTTCAATCATTCAGGCAATATTAATCCACTAAGGCATTGTGGGAATCCCAGAATCCCAGTGGAGACACAGTTCTCACAGTGTCTGAAGAGGAAAATAGCTGGATCTGTATGTACATTAACCACATGGACCGTCTCATCCCAGCAAAGGGACCAATCAAGCCTTTTAGGAAGAGGTAAAATTGGTCAGAATCATCAGATTTGGGACACACGGAGATGAGTCATTGATGGTGTTGGCCAAACACATTTAGTTCTTTCTGTTTTAAGCCATATGAAAGAATTGTGGGGCTGCCTGACTAGAAGGGAGAATAGTGATCCATTGAACCAAACCCCTAGTTTCTAGTACAAGATCATGAAGAGTTTCTTTCTCCCAGCCTGACTCCCAACAGTATTGAAGCTGATGATTGCACCTCTAACCTGGTGCCTACGTAGCAAGGGAGGGAAGAATGGATCTCCTGGCTCCCCAGTGGACAGGCATCAGTCAAAAGGTAACCTTGTTTATTATAAGTGACTGAGATACAGAATTGCATATATCATGGCCTTGCTTAGCTTCATCTAGTGCTGTAAAGAGGAAGGATGTTTAGAGCACAGAACAAAAACTGAGGAAACTGGGTAAATACATAACAAAGATACCAATTTTATTTAGAGCATAGTATTTAGAACATTTTATTTTAGAATAGTAAGAAGCAATGTGTTATAGTTCGAGTCAGAAATGGAACTTGAGGACTATTGAGAAGTAGCAGAAACTGTGGAAGGTGGGCCTGAGTGTAGGAAATGGGTCTGTTTTGTCCACAACTTCTCTCTGTGTGTTTCTATATTCTGGCTCAAAATTAAGCTGCTTTCATCTGGCATGCTATCCCCTCATGCTGTTTCAATCCAGCCTTAAGTCTTCAGCAGTGGAAAGAGCTAACTGCAGACTGAAGCCTTGAGATCAATTGTTTTTCTTGGGTATTTTGTCATAGTATGAAAAACTGACCATGGTGACAAGGTTGGGAAGAGAGTTGGGGTTTATGCTGGTGAGCTTAAAACTTTAGATTCATGTTAAAAGTAAACAATCATTTGAGGTATGGATGAGCCTTGCCCTCAGTTCATTCTGTTAGTTCATGTTCCACCCCTATACTAAAAGGGCACCCAATTTACATTGAAATGAAGAATTTCTCTATAAAACCTTGACAGGTTTTTAAAAGAAAAAAGCCAACAACAAGGTAGCAAATACTTTACTGATACAATATCCCCCAAGTGATACCTTTCTTCATCTGGACCAGCCACTCTGTGGAATTCTCAGCCCTGGGCCTCAGTACCCTTCCTAGGGACCTGGTTAGAGTACTGGTGTGTGCTGGTGTGCACTATGCTAACTGTATTTTTATTGGCCTGAGGAGAATTTTCCTGACACGAGCAGGGGGCTAGCTCCGCTGTATCAGGCATGTACATTCATTGTTCTGTGTTATCTTTTTTCCCTCCTGAGCATGATGAAAATGAATTTAGGTTTATACAATGTTTGAAGAAGCACCAGGGAAGAAATACATTCTATGTGAATGAGATGGTAATAATAATAAAATGAAAACTGAATCAGAGATGGGTGAAAGAAATTTAGTTTGATTTGCATCAAACAGGCTCAATAGCATGAATGGTTGGTAAAGTTAAATCTAATTTCGGAAGTTCTTGAACATTCTCATTTCTAACCAGGGCTTTAATATCACTTTAATGCAGTTTTTTACATATGAATTAATATAATAAATGTCAATGTTGAATAGAATAAGGTCACATTTTACTACTTTGACCAGAAGTGTAATCTTCCAAGATTCAATTTTATTACTATTATAACAGTCATACTGGATAAGGTCACCAATATTTCTTTCCAAGTGATATAATATATGACGACAGCCTTTATACCAACTTTACTTTTTGTAATTTGGATTTATATTCTGAAACATGTTGACAAAGATATACCACGGACATTTCTTAGTTAAATGGCAGCCTGGGGAAGATGTTTCCCTATGATTTATGGGAAATTTGAAACTGGATGAATGGAGTCATTGAAATGCTGCATTTTCTTGATCGTATCATCTCCTTGCCTACAGATAATTAAATTCTTATGACGTTTTCCCTTTCTACTTGAAAGGGAAAGGTGATATGTAATGATTTTCTGATAAGTAAAATTAAGAAACATGTTCTGTTGGCTGACTGAGTGTAGGCTAGCCAGGAGTCCAACTTACATAATTCACTGAAGGACATATTCACTGACTCAGAAAAGTTCAAAGTTCAGGAGTATCAGATATAGTGAAGTCTAACCAACAAAACCATTTGTCTTGACCTTCTGCAGCTTCATCACTAAGTGGTCAATCTCTGTCAGCAAAACAGTAGCAGGTACAGGCAGAGTCTACCTCATAGTACTATCATGAAGCATTCATGAGGAGGTAACTGGAAAGAACTTTGGATCATGCCTGCATCTTATAAGTGCTTGGTAAACAAAATTGTTCCTGTTGTTGTTCTTTTGGATATTCTGTTGGCTACAGCATTGGGAAATGGCTCTCTCTGTTACAATCTTATCCTTCTATTGAGTCCAAAGCCACCTCTTTGTACCTGTAACTGTGGCTCTCGTGATCAATAGTGACAACACTGATTAGAATAGTTGCTATTTAATGCTTATTGAGTGTTTTCTATCCACACAAGAACATCTAAAATCCATTTTTACACATCTCCAATGTACTCAAAAGTAGAGAAAAATAGTATAAAGAATATTTGTTTGCCCTTAGCACATTCAATTGCCATCTTGATTTTCCCACAGTGATTCATCTATTCATTCCTATTTTTGCTCAACTATGTTACCCCAGTTCCTAAAAAACTTGGATTACAACTCTACATATCAGTTTATATCCTTAAAAATAGGCAAGACTTAGAGCCTCCAATATGGTAGATGACATGTAGGGGTAGACTTCTAGAATCTGCAGGAAAGAAACTGGGAGAAACTAGAAAACATTCATTAGAAGAGGTGTGTGATGGTCCCAAAATTTCTCATCTAACAGCAAAAAGAAATAGAAAGCCTTAAAAAGTACACCATGAAAAAAAAAATGCAATCTCAGGAGGGATTAGCAAGGATTGATGAGTTCCCCGTTCCTGTGAGAGTGACTGACCAGAGCTAGGCTTAGGACACAGCCTCAGAAAATTGGGGTTATATTCTAAGTAACTGATATTTTTAAGAGAATGGAGAAATGGAAGGGAGGGAGATAAGTTATTAACAGCAGCAGCAGCAGCAACAGCAGGAGGAGGAGGGGGAGGAGGAGAAGCAAGAGGAGGAGGAAGAGGAGGAGGGGAGGAGGGGAGGTGTTGCCAGGAAAGCTTCAGCACTGGGCAATGAGGGAAACAAGATACCCTTTTTTTTTCTTTTTCTATGGAAATAGGCAGGTCCTATATAGCCCTAAAACCCATGCGACCTTGGACAACTGAACCTCCTACCTCTTCCTTGAGAGTTCTGGGATTATAGGCATGTGCCACTAAGCTTGGCTTGTAATATGCTTGTGGTAGAAGCTTGGGTTTCATGCAAGGTAAACAGTCTACCAATTGATCTGCATGCTCAAAACATCATTTTTAAAAAGTCCACTATGGTTTTAGGGTCTTGGTAGACCAAGGCCTTCAGAGTGCTGCCCTTCTGGGAAACTCATACGGAATGTTACAGGACTATACATGAAAACCTGGCGGGCAGAGGCCTTCTAGACTGTGAAGAAGACACATGGCATCAGATCCCCAAGTACTCTGCGGAGGGGGATGTAAGGTCAGAGACAGAATCTGAATGGGAGCATATACAGGTCCAAGCAGAGTGCCCAAAGCAGGAAAGGATAGTCCAGGACCAAGGCCAGCCTTTATATCCAGACCAGAATTGCCCAGGTCACTTTCCCTAAGATGAACGGCAGCCTGATTTGTGGGCCTCTGTGTCTCAGCCTCCTGAGAGCGGGGTGGACTCTTAGGTCTTCTGCATTATTTTCACTGTTTTTGTTTTACTTTAGTCAAAACTAAGTGCGGATGTGAAACAAAACCAATGGGGACTAACAGAAGTGGGAGAAATGGGAAGGGTTGTGGTCAGTGTGCAATGTATGCTTGTGTGACAGTGTCCATGTGTAGGACAGTATTATGTGCACTGGACACACACACACACACACACACACACACACACTCACTGATAATTTTTTAAAAAACACAGAACTAGAAACTTACCAGTATTAACTAACAGTAATTTCATGATAGTCACTGTGAGCTGGCCCACCAAGGAGCTTACACAGACAGTACCAACATCTGTGAGCCAACCTTATTACACATTACTAATTCCTGATATCAAGATCCAAAGAGGATGCACAAGTTATACTGCTTTTGACCCAATGTTGTTATGCCAGGAGTCTTTCCAAAGCACTCCTGCATGCTGTTCTGCGGTGTATATCTGCTTTCTTAGAGATTTAAAAATAAAATAATTTATCTGGGTCTTCTAATGGGGTAGAAACTGACCATAAGCTGCTGTTCAAATATAAATCAGTTAAAATCAAATAAAATGGACACTTTCACAGTTGATCTGTTATAGCCCCATGTTAAATGAAGTTATTGGCTGCTGTTTGGGGTGTAAGCATTGAACATGTCTCTCTTTGTAGGCTTGTAGTAGACACCTATGGGCTACTTTTTCATGCTAATATTTGTATAGGGAGGTGTAATTTCTTAGCTATGAATAAAATATTCGATTTAGATGATGACAGCCTGGTCCTTTGTTGTATAATAATTCATGAAACCTTATCTCAAGCAGAAGTCCTCACATTGCATTTCTTGGTGGGATCATCTGTCAGCCTGCCTACGCTTCTTTCATACATTGTTTTTAGCCATGTCTGTGCTCTGCACCCATAATCCCAGCACCTAGGCGGCTGAGGCAGGAAGATTATGAGTTTGTGCCAGCCTTGTCTACATAATAGGAAACTGTGTCTCAAAAATATGTTTTTATATTAGGACAGTTAAGTATGAGGATATAAAAATTTATCAGATGTGTTTAGTTTTCTTTTTTTTTTTTTTTTTTTTTTGGTTTTTCGAGACAGGGTTTCTCTGTGTAGCTTTGTGCCTTTCCTGGAGCTCACTTGGTAGCCCAGGCTGGCCTCGAACTCACAGAGATCCGCCTGCCTCTGCCTCCCGAGTGCTGGGATTAAAGGCGTGCGCCACCAACGCCCGGCCGAGTGTTTAGTTTTCATAAGACCAATTCATGGTATAGTAAAGGATACACTTCTTCATTATATATCAAAAGAGAACTGGCAGCATGAGTGATGATGACTGTGTTTCTATAATAGCAATAACAGGTAATCATGGAGTCAATTACGCTGTAAGATACCTGAATAGTTAGCATTTCATGCATATTTTAAAATACTTGCTAACGGCTGTGGCTTGTCATCACTACTGCATTTGTGATTTAAGGAAACGTACTGTTTAGTAAGGAGTTAAGTATGGATAAATACTCACTTTTTTCCATTCCTGTGCATAGATCCTCTTTCTTCCACTAAATGTCCTTAGGCCCTTCAGGCTATACACCCCTGACTTGTGCCAGCAAGACGTCTCAAGTAGGTTAGCTGCTTCCCACCATCTGAAGATCTGAGTTCCATCCCTAGGGCCACATGGTAGGAGGAGAGAACTGACTTCTCCAAGTTGTCCTCTGACTGCCGCATGCATGCCAGTAAGGAAATAATTCTGGTATTTTTCTAAAATAAGAACCTCCGGCCAAGCCATCCAGTAAAACTTTTGCATGAATTCATCATTTCATTGAGGATTAGGAATGATGTTTTGGCTTTTTTTAGATAAATCTTTTATTCCTCTTCCTTGTAGAGCCAGAATATTTTCAAGCACTTTCCATTACTTGTGCTATCGTCCTGTGAAGCTCACACGAAAAAAGCACCCATTTTCTAGCAATCCTGATTGGTCCTCTAAGAAATCAGATGCCCAACATCAAACAGGTAAAAGGTGACACAACCGGAGATTAGACACAGATGTGCATCACTCCACAGTCCATATGCTACATTCACATTCTCTCTACCGTTTCTAGTTGATGAAGCTGCACATCCCTATCTTTCCAGGACTGTAGCCTTTTCAGCACTGTGCCAGCAGGGCTGGCCCGCATTCTCTCACTATTTCTACACGTCTGATTTTCCTCAGGGAAACTGATGGCTTTGGTGAATGTGCTGTAGGCTATCCCTGATGACTCCCCAAATTGACAGAAGTCTGCAGAGTGTCCCTGCCAAAAGATCAGAGTGAGAAATCTCCTCCCTCACAGTCTGAGATAAAATGTGTTTTATGGAAACAACAGTTCTATGTTGACTCATCTTGAGCTTATTCTCAGCAAAAATCCCAAGCTGTTTTCACACATGCTGCTATGAAGCAAAGCTCCTCCATCTTGTTGAGCACATGGTAAGCTGGACCTGGGGAGCTACCCACAGAAAGGATTTTCATCTGCAGATTAGAGCAGTCAGGAAGAGGAAGATGGCCTATAAATTGTGGATGTGAAACGTTGTCTTAGAGGACAACACCTACTTCTTTCCTAATTTACACTCATTAAAATATAATAGGATTTTTTAGCCTAGTTCATTTATTAATGGAGCAGAGATTCATTTTAGCAGTCATTCATTCAAATAGCAATTTACTGAAGTAGACATTTGTTTAAAGAATCCACCTGACTCTCCAGCCATCTACTACCTACTCGTTGCCATCTTATTCATATGCATAAGATCTATGTGCAGGGCAGGATGTACACTATATAGGAAACTCAGAAGTATAGATGAGTGTTACAGTTTAGAACTTGATATGAATGATCCAAGTATGGAAGATGTGATGGTAGATGGCCAGTCTAATAAGAGATGACATGTGAATTGAGAAAACCCAAATCTTTGTGCTGGTGTTTAGATCTACACATGAATGAGATGTGGCATATGCTTTGACATAGCTTTTGGATCATGGGCAGGTGACACTGTATAAAAGGAGTATAGTAGAGCCTTATGAGGGGAAGGATACAGATGACTACTTCTGCAACCTCTCCATATGAAATATGAGACATACATGGCACTGTTGTCACAGACTGCATAATCTCCCTCTGATCATGCTGTGATGTACAAGAGGACATTGGATGAAGAAGAAAGCTTAATGATTAACAACTAGATTTAATGATGCATTCAAGGAACAGGAGACTTGGTAGCATGGAGGCAAAGTTAGCTGTTGACTTTATTTTTGCTGAACACTGTGTTTGGGAGAGTTGAATACAGGTGATGATAGGAATGTTCTTCCTGTAGAGAAGATTGTCTCTTAAAGTCATCTATGGTCCTTGCTTCACTTTATCCTATTGTTACCAATATGTGTGCTTGCAGGGTGTGATACAAGTTCTTGGCTTTTAAATGTATGGCATGATTGCATATCAGTGTGTGGATGTAAAAATGACCATTCAAACTGAAATTATATAGAGTAAAAATAATCAATGGTAGAAATAGGGCTTCTTTGCCACCCTTAAACATTTCTCAAAACAATCTAGCCATAATTTATAAGAGTATACGGGGCTGGAGATATTGTAAACTAATACTTCAGTGCACCCTGGTTTCAAACTGTAGAAACACCAACAACTGAAGGATACTACTTTTTGAACACTTCCCAAGAGCAGCTCGAATGGCACTTCCTTGTCATCATTTTCTCAATCAGCAATGGAGTCTGAGAATCTTGTCTGTGCCTTTTCCAGTGTGGCTGCTCTTCCAGCATTTCAGGCTTTGTGAGGTGAGTGTGAAATGGGAAACTTTCAGTAATGCGGTTCTTTTTGCTTGCCTCTTTTCCTCTGACACATGTTCCTCCTTTCTATGGTAACTGCTCTGCTCCTGTCTGTCAGTGTTTGGATTTGTTGAGCTCCTCTGGGTGAGCACACAACAGCATGTCTAGGTTCTTGTGGTCTCTATTTCCTTTATAGCTTCATCGATGTTCAGATGCGAAGTCTGGTTCCAGGTTACTGAATTTTGTTTCTCCACTGTGCTTTTGTAGACTTTATGCCCAGGTCTTTCTTTTGATTATTTTACTAAAGTATACTGAGAATTTATCAGTGGGAGACCACAGGGCAACGTATACTTTGCTGGTCAGTTCATTGACTATGTGTGACTGAATTTCAGATACCCAATGACCAATCTGGCAATTTGAAAAGAAGCAATGTTAGTAGTTACTGGTCATTGTGTACCTCTTTTCTACACTGTGATTTGTGGACTGAAAATGAACTAGTGGTAGAGTTTGTACAGTTACTCAGAGTTACTCTTCCATGGCAAATGAACCCGAATCATACTCCTGGGAAATGGTAGCTGAAAATTATGCATCTTCAGTTCATGGGATGTGAGGGCTCTCTGTAGCTGTCAGAAGTTAGTTCCAAGAAAAATTCAAATAGCAAGCAAACTTCTGGGTTACCTGAGAACAAATGGGTAAGCAGCTGCTTCCTGCCTTAGTAGCCATGTATGGTTGCCAGCGTCAGGACTGAGCAGCATAGACTATAGAACCTCTCCACTCTGGCGGAAAGTCCATTCGTCATCACGCATCCATAGGCAGTGATGGATACTGGTCAAATTGTTACAGATGTATGCCTGTCAGTAGCATTCAAAGTCCAAATATTATCCCTCCCAATTTGAATTATTTGTTTTTGTTTCTTCACACATTAAAAAGAGCCTAGGGAGATTCTGAACATACTAAATACATTGAGGTATTTGTGAAGTGTTCTTTTGCATTTAGAGATTTTAAAATTACTACTGATTAGTTTTTAAAAATATATATGTTTCCTACAGTTGGAACTGGAAAGGAGGTAAATGAAAATAAAAGGAATAATTTCCTGTTTCAATGAAGCTTAGATTATGATGAGCAAGAAAATTTCGGATAGGGATCAAAGCAGGACATGGAGGTGGACGGATGACTGAGCATGGAAATACAGCTGTAAAGCTTTCGGTGGCCGCTGGACACTGCTGTATCTCTAAATGATATGGCTAGTGTTAAAGAAAGAGCATTAAAGTCGCCAGTTCACATGTAGTTGTAAAGAGGGTTATACAGAATAGATGGAAGCCATCAGTGGGATTCATGTCCATTGACTTAAAAAAAAGAAAGCAGCCATTTTTTTTCAGCGTTTACTTTATGGTATGAAATATTCTATTATTTGGCATGGGCTCAGTGCGGAAACCATACCCTAATGAAGCAGGTACAAATATCAATCAAGCTTTGGGAAGACAACAATTTATGAGATTTGAGAAAGTGAGCCCCAGCTTAGAAGGGGGTAATTTCTTCATTGGAACCATGGATTAGTAAATGCATTTCTTCCTATTATTGTTTTAAAGATGTTGTTGAGAAGTTGGCAGTTGACTTTACTAGGAGAAAAGTTTAAGCATGTAGGAAAAACACTGTTGTTGTTTTTCCTTTTAAAGACTTTGCAAGCTTAATGATAAACATTGTTCCCAGAGGTCTCTGTGGAGGAAGCATGTCTTCTTGATCTGGTGGTACAGTTATTGGCTGGTTGTTTTTCAGGGAGCCATTGCTTTGTTTTCAAAGTCGGCCTGATTCATGTTTTTTGTATTGGAAGCTTCTACAATGACCCATAGATGTCTTTTGCTTCCTGTTTGGGGAAAATTTGGAAATAATTCACTGCTGAGAATTTTCATTTTGTTTGCATCTGATAGAATTTTCTAAATTTTGTTGTTGTAAATGATGTAGTCTGTTCTTCAGTTTTGAATGGATCACACAGTCATCTTGCTGTGTCCAGCTGGTTTTTGTCAAGGAGATGTATCTTACGCTGTTCACTATTGAATCAGATTAAAATGACATTAGTAATAGTTATGCCATTAAAACTCCCCTGCTTGTCTTTTGTGGAGAGGTCATCTGTGTGGATGGTAGCACATGGCTCACATGCAGAACAAACCTTTTTTTCCTTTATTTTTCATGAGTAGTTCTATTAGATTCTAAGTCAAAGGGAACAAAGTCAGTGCCTATTTGTAACTGTTTAGGAGGATGAATTGTTTTTTCAAGTAGTTTTGCTACTTGGAGGCAACTGTATTACAGAGATTGATGCAGGACCTCACATTCTTTACCACTGAGATATACTCCATATCTGAGGGTTTTTTTGTTTTGTTTTTTTAATATATGGAGAGATGTTGCTAATCTAAACCAATGAGCCTTATGTAGGATCTGGAGGTTATGACTTTAAAAAAATATAGGCCACAGGAAAACAATGAATGTATACACACCACCATTTTTCCAAACAATTTTAAATATTTTTATTACATTTTATGTGTGTGTGTGTGTGCACGCGCGCGTGTGTGTGCGTGCATGTGTAGGTGTGTGTGCGTGTGTGAGTGCATGTGTGTGTGAGTGTGTGCGCATGTATGTGTGTGCACGTGCGTGCGTGCGTGCATGTGTGCGTGCGTGCGTGCGTGCGTGTGTGTGTGTGTGTGTGTGTGTGTGTGTGTGTATACATGACTTGCATGAGTAGGTTCTTTGCTTCTACCATGTGGATCCTGGGAACTTAATTTTGTCATAAGGCATGACAGCAAGCACCTGTACTCACTGTGCCATTTTGATGACCTCCAAACAATTTTAGATTTGAAGAAACCCTGGAGCCCAACTGCACCTCAAATTATGGAAGTCTACTTTTAGTTACAGCTGAGAAAATCAGTCCATTCAAAAGAAGGAATTGTATGTGAATGAAGACTCCATTCCAGTCTGTACTTTATCCCCTATTTTACATCACTCTCCATCCCTCTTAAGCCCAAATTCTTGAATATTCTCTGACTGGCCTCATACCTTTACCTGCCAGTTTTGTGTTCTCACTTTAGAAATGCACCTTAGACTATCCACATATGGCCCATTTGCCATCACCACCATCCAGGCCTGGTTTAAGCTCTCACCATTTGCCATCAC
>CABHPH010141918.1:16163-33682 GCA_902168325.1 Peromyscus nudipes | reverse complement strand
ACCACCATCCAGGCCTGGTTTAAGCTCTCACCATTTGCCATCACCACTGTCCAGGCTTGTTTAAGCTCTCACCATTTGCTATCACCACTGTCCAGGCTTGTTTAAGCTCTCACCTTAATTCCCACAGACACACATGGCCTTATGCTGTTAGCCTTGTTTTGCTTGGATCTTTACACCAAGCATATAGAACGTTCTTTCTAAAAGAGAACTCAGATTCCTCTGTAAGCCTGTACTTCCTGCTGCCTGAAATGTTTTAGCAGCTTCTGTCTGCTTACACACTAAATGCAGACCATTGACCAAGGCTGCTGAAGGCCTTTACTCTTCGTTGAACCCATGATCTATGAGCCAGATACACTGCAGCTTAGCCAGTTCAGCTTGAATGCTTTTTCTTCTGAACTATTCCATCCTTGAGTTCTCATTTCGGGTCTTATCTCTTCTGCAATAGTTACCTTGTCTCATGCCTGGAGATACATCTCAGTGGTAGAGGACTTGCCTATCACGTGAAAGGCCCTGGGTTCAATTCCTAAATCCATAGAACAAAGCACAACACAGAACAAAACAAAGACCACAGCCAGGTGAGGTTGCAACACAAGTAATCCCAACACCGGAGAGGCTGTTAGAGGAGCGTTGCAGGGAAGACAGGCAGGGCTGGGGCCTGCGTAGCGGCAGACAAGCCTGAACTGTACAACCTTGTCTCAAAATAAAGCAAGAGACTGGAGATAGAGCACTGGAGGAGAGTTCTTGGCCAGGATGTACAAGGCCCCAGGTTCAGACCTCAGTATACAAAAATAAAGAAAAGAAAATTCATTTGCATATGTTACTTGACATTTTCTGGGTCATTGTCCAGAATTTTAGACAGTAGGGAATATATATATTCATACATACATATATGCATACATATATATTATACATAACATATAATATATAAATGATTGCATTGTATTTCTCTCTGTCTTAATATGTACCAAGAGATAGGTTCTTAAATAATGACTTTATTAAGTGAATACAGGAAAAACATAAAATTCTCAAAGGTGTTTTGGCTTCAAGTTTTTCTCCAGAATTTTCACTTCATGGATTTTCACTCACTAGTTCATTTAAATATTTGCTTATAATAAACCACCTCTTGAAAACCTCACAACATTTGCTTTAGGTTGTATGGGATTGAAATTATTGAGGATTGGATGGGTATTGATTTGAATTTTGTAAGAAAGAAAAATTATCATAATTATGGCTCTCATTCTTTAGAAATAAATTTGTACTAGCATTAATAATTGTCACAAAAGAGATTCTTATCACTATCACTCAAAGATTTGAATAATACTACACTGGGGTCTTCCAAACTTCCAAGAGTTAAAAGTCCACAAGTTTTTCACTTGAAAGTCATGAACCTTTGTCCTTTGGTGAGTGAAGAATGGGACAGGTTGTATCCATTAGTCTCCTTTAGATTAGGGATACAGAACTGAGATCTGAATTTTTGTGTTGTTGAGCTGAATGTATTTACCATTAGTTACTTACATTTAAATAAGCTGAGCCTTGACTTTCTGTTGATCTCATAAAAAACCCCATGCTCTGGAAGAAAAGATTCTCTGCAAGGGGTGTGGCTCAGTGGGAAAAAATGCTTACTACAAAAGTGTGAAGCCCTGACTTGAGATTCCCAGGACCTGGGTGAAGCCTGATATGGTACCTCACATCTGTAGTTCCAACACTCCTACAACAATGTGGAAGGCAGGGACAGGAGAATCCTCCAAGGGCCTGGGCCAGCAAGCCTGGTTTATGTGGTACTGAGAATATTGGACCATGCCCCAAAGAAGGTGGAAGGAGAGAATTAACACCAGAGACTGCCCCCTGAGCTTCACAGGTTCCATGCTATGCATACATCTGCACTTATACAACATATACATACACATATACATTGTATGCATACATTATATAAGACACACAACAACACAATTTAAATATTCATAGAAAGTCTTTCTTTCCAAGAGTAAACAATGAACAGACTACATTTATTCTTTCAACAAATTATTATTGAACCCCTTTATTAAGCTCAGTATATAGAACCAAGAATGCTAGTTGAGTCTGTCTTTATTCAGGATATTTCTCCAGTTCTAGGGAACCTGTGACTACCATCCCTGCCCCAAACTTTTAGCCTCTTTCTTACCTTTGGGCCTCTCATTTCCCTTTTATCCTTCCATGTTAATACTTGTCAGCTCACAGCCTTCAGACAGAAGGCGAATGTGGCTCCTAGTTTGCTTTGGCCAACTGTACTGAAGATCCAATGCAAAGTGGCTCTTGAAATGAATGGAAAAAAATCCTAATGTTCAAATTCATATACTTCTCTTAATGTAATGAAGCTCACTCTGGAAGGACTCTGGGGAGTGCTGGAGTTGGGGGTCTAACTTTGCTCTGACATTCTATGAGCTTAGATGCTCAGGGAGTCACTCCTAGCTCATGTGATGCTGATAGTTGTGTGTACATGTCAGGTTACTGGGAAACTATTTTTATTACATGTTTTATTTTTAGAAGAGCTTTAGTAAATTATAAATTCTTAGTGTTACTTTCTGATCCATATTAGACACAGAACCTATTTATAGCATTTTGGAAATTGTTTTCAGAGTAAATACTAACTGTGGTTATTAAAATTTTTCTCATTAGGGATGATTCTTGAAACTTTCAGCTGTTATATGTATGTTATTTCTTCAGTTCCAACATGACTCAAACTTGTAGTTCCTGAGAGAATTTTTATATAACATTTTCATATTTAGTGAGTCCCATTCTTGTCTTTATGTACGATGGACGGACACATTTGAGTGACAGTTCATCTTCTTTCCCAGAACTCTCCTAACTAGAATTATCTGAATTACAGATACTTCTGTCTATCTTTAGCATAATAACAATAATAATAGATTTTCATAATGGTTACTCAGAGACATTGTGAGACTCAGAAATGACTTCTGTATCATTAAGAAAGGTGGAAAGGGAGTCCATGAGAAAATATTTTTATTGCTTTATTATTGAAGAATGGCAGATCTTTGGTATGCACACTAATCTTCTTACCTCCCTTATGACAGTCAAAACTAATAAATCCTCTATTCTTTCCTCCTGATCCCTAGCAGGGCCTCAGAAACCACTTCACTACAATGCTCTAAGCAGCTACTACAAGTTGGATGGAGCTAGCAAAAGAGATAAAATCTATTTAGTAATAAACTTTGTCTAGGCACTGTGACAAGAAGTATGGTATGCCATCTGCTGACCAGTAATCCAGGTTCCAGACTTCCAGATCAGTTGCACCATGGCACAGTGTGGCTAGTTGTCTCAAAGAAGGAAAGAAAGTTCTAGAGCCTTCATACTGGGAATTGGCCTGAAGTGATATATATCATTTTTGCTTTTGATACTTAGACCTAAATTCCTAGGGTATTCCTCAACTGCCAGGATCCAAGGCAGAATCTTATTGTGTATCCAGACATGGTAATAATTCATAACTCAAAATGTTTGGCCAATATTCCTGATGACAATCATATCTCATGTGATAATATTTTAATACTCTACCTCTTAACAGAATGTTCTCTCTCTCTCTCTCTCTCTCTCTCTCTCTATATATATATATATATATATATATATATGACCAATAAGATATATACTCAGTGTTATTGATTGATGATTGATAGGATCTCCCCATAGAGCTTAGACTGTTCTGGATCTCCTGCCTCAACCTCCTGTGTGCTGAGATTATAAGTATGAGTCATCATACCAAGCTTTCAACTTGTGTTTTAAAACTAGAGAACTTCAGACATCTCTCTTTGAAATAATGATGTTAGTAACCCCTGAAGAATATCCTCTATAACATTTGTCCTATATAGTGTTCTTTAATTAATTAATTAAACAAGGTTGAATGGCAGATAGCTCAGTAGATAGAAGTAATTGCCCTATAACCTAAGTTCTTGAGATTGACCCCAAGAAAAAACAAAGAAACGACTCCTGACACTTGTCCTCTGACCTCTACATGTCTACAGTAGTACTGGTGTACCTGTCTTCCCACAAAACATGTACACAAACACACACACACACACACACACACACACACACACACATACACATACGAGCACATGCATGCACACACGCACTCATATACACAATTTTTAGGTTAGTAAAATAATAACTATAATTGTATAGTTATGCAAATTTAAGAAATACTGCTTAGTGTAATTTTTTTTGGAAGGGCAGAATTCATACTAGTGCATTAAATATCCTGATGAGGTTGAAGAAAGCTAAATTACATTATATCCAGTGTTTTACCATCTTATTGGACTGCAAAAAATTTGTATCAAGAAATGTATCATGAAGCCAGTATTTTTCCATACCACTGTAGTAAAGAGTATAGTCTATGTATGGAGACCTGTATATTTGGGAGGCACTGAGATGCAGTGAGCAACTGGGCTTCATGCTCCCACCCCAAGGTGTTCACTTAATACCTTGAACATTCATTTGAACTTTTTGAGCTTCAACTTCCAAATCTGGAAACAGAGAAGTGGTTGTACTCCAAGGATTACCAATTGTCACTAGGAATGGTAGTTTGAATGTAATTGGCCCCAGAAGGTCATAGAGAATGGCACTATTAGGAGGTATGACTTTGTTAGAATGGATATGGCCTTGTTGGAGGAAGTATGTCACTGTTGGGGCAGGCTTTGAGGTTTCTTATGCTGAGAATATCATCCAGTGTCTCAGTCGACTTCCTGTTGCCTGAAAGATGAAGTCACCAGCACCACCTCTACCTGCACACAGCCATGTCCCACCATGATGATAATGGACTTGACTGAACCTCTGAACTGTAAGTGAGCCACCACAATTAAATGTTGTACTTTATAAAAGTTACCATGGTCATGGTATCTCTTCACATCATTAGAAACCCTAACTAAGACAGACTTTGCTACCAGGGACTTGGGTTTTGCTGTGATAGATGTGACTATGTTTTGGTTGGGAGGAATTTGGACTTTGGTACTTTGGGTTAGGAAAGCAGTGGAATGCTTTAAGCACTGCTTAATGGACCTAATGGGCCATACTAGTAGAAACATGGAAGACAGTGGTGCTGAGAATGATTTGAAATGTGGAGATCAAGAGGTTTCAGAGGAGAAGAATGTTAGTTTGTGGCCTAGAGACTGATCTTGTGGTATTTTGGTGAAGAATGTGGCTGCTTTTTGCCCTTGTCTAAAAGGTCTGCCTGAGGCTAAAGTGAAGAGTTTTGGATTAATTCTGTTGGCAGAGGAAATCTCAAAATACAGACTCTGTCATGCAGTTATTAGTGTTCACTCTGATGAAGATTTATAATGAAAAGAGCAAGCTGAGCAAATAAAAATACAAAATGAACAGATTGAGAAAAGAGGAACCAGGAAGTGGATTAGAGTTAAATCTCATGTTTAAGGAAACAAAGGGATTAAGAATTGGATTAAAGGGAGTGATGACCTCAGGGAAAGATCCCACCTAGCTAAATTTCCAACTTGTAAAAAGGAATTAAAAATTAAAGAAAGCTTAGAGTCCAGTGTGCTGGCACATGTCTAAAATCCCGGCACTGGGAAGGTGGAGGCTGACAGATCTTTGAGTCTGAGGTCAGCCTGATTTAGAGATCCAGTTTCAGAACAGCCAAGCTTAGGCAGTGAAAGACAGAAAGCCGGTAAATGTGTAATTGAACAATGGGGCCATGCTCAGCTCCAGTAAGCAGCAGAACTTAGAAGCTTCAGTCACTTCTGGAGTTAAGTTCTGGAGTTAAGGATAGAGGAAATGGCTTGTGGAATTTGCCTCTGAGACTAAGGACAGCTGCTGAGGCCAGGCATGTGTCAGGAGTATCCCTGAATGGAGGCCCAGAGAGGCCATTGAGTGAAGCTGTGAAGTTGAAGCCTGGATTGCCTTAGAGACCACAAGATGTTGGGAATGCCAGAGTCATAGGATACCTGCCAAGGAGAGCTGCTAACAGGGAGTGAAAACAGCCCAAGAGAAAGAAGTGTGCTGCAATCACGGAAGCTGATGGAGCTGGAGATCTGAAGAGTATTTGGACATCAGACATAGAGATGCAGAGTTTGGAGTTTGCCCAGCTGGTTTTTGATCTTGCTTTGGTTCAGTATTTCCTCACTATGCTCCCTTCCCTATGTTTTGGAATAGTAATGTATATCCTGTGTCATTACATGTTAGATGTATGTGATATGCTTTTTGATTTTGATTTTACAGGGATTACAGTTAAGAGATTGCATGAATCTCAGAAGAGACTTTGAATTTTGAACTTTAACACATTATTGAGACTGTGATAGACTATGGGGACTTTAGAAGTTGGACTAAATGATATTGCTACAAGCTTATGGGGGGGGCAGGGAGTGGAATGTGGTAATTGGCCCCCATAAGCTCATAGAGAGTGGCACTATTAGGAGGTGTGGCTTTGTTGGAGTGGGTGTAGCCTTGTCGGAGGAAGTACATCACTGTGGGGGTGGGCTTTGAGGTCTCATATATATCCAAGCCACAACCAGTGCCTCAGTCTATTTCCTGTTGCCTGCAAGATGTAGGACTCTCAGATACTTCTCCAGGACCACATCTGCCTGAATGCTGCTATACTCTCTAATGTTCCTCCATGATGATAATGGGCTGAACCTCTGAACTGTAAGTGAGCCACCTCAATTAAATACTTCCTTTGTAAGAGTTGCTGTGGTCTGGTGTCTTTTCATAGCAATAATAACTCCAAATAAGACACCAGGACATCAAACAGTGTACTTACTGTTTTTTCCTCCTTCTGATATTGTTTACTTTTTTCACATCTGAGTAGTTTAATAAACACATACTTTCCACAGTGTGATGCCAGCACACATCAATCAATATAAGATTCCTTTGTGTTGAAAAATTCATAGAAAATATATGTGAAATTTTAGCCACAGACTATACCAAAATGCAATGTGGGTACACATTCCTCTGACAGTGAAATTTTATTTGAAGCTCCCTTTGTTTTCTCTATGAATGTAATTCTCACCTTTAAGCATTGAGAGTCACATGGAAGTATTGAAGGTGACTCAAAGCACACTAATAAATTTACCTTAACATTTCCAGATGACCATGGCCTTCCTTTATCTTTGACCCAGAGGATTTCCCAGGACAAACAATGAGATAATAGATACTTGTGAAAGAATCACCCAAATGTGTATAGTCCTTCCCGACACTCTTCTCAGCTGATCACATTCTAGATTTCCCATTTGCTTTAAGTCACATGTCTACGATTTATATTTGTGCTCATTGAGTGTGCAATTAATTCTTCATTTAGTCACTGCAGTGCTGTGATTGTTGTACTTTAAACATGGTGGGAAGGAGTCACACCATATAGCAGGGCCCATGTGGGAGGTTAATTGAGGGGAGGGGAAAGAAGGGGCAGAGAAGGGGACAGAGACCAGTCCCTGGGGACAAGAGCGAAGGAAGAGAAAGAAAAAGAGACAGGAATTGGGCATGGCCTGCCTTTTATAAGGATAATGCTATAAGGAACAAGGATAGTGTTCATTGAAGAAAGATGTGGTCCAATCTATCACCATGCTTCATTCCTTCATTTTAGCATGTAGCCATATTTATTAAATTTGAAGTTAATAGTTCAACCTTGCAATATGAAAATTCACTGAAGTACCTACGTTGCTAAGAGAATAGTGTCTACTCTGTTTTAAAGCTCTCTGTGTGTGCTGTTTGAACCAAATGCATTGATTCTTCTCTTTAAAAAGGTGTGATGTTCTTTCAAGTGACATTAATGATACTTTAAAGAATCTATAAGAAACTCTGCATAATGGTACACAGCTGTAATCACGGTTACTCAGGAAGCTGAGGCAGGAGAACCACAAGTTTTGAGACAAATTTAAGTAACTTAACAAGACCCTATCTCAGAATAAAAATTATAAAAGGGCTGGAGATGTAGGTCAGTGGTAAAGTGCATTAACTGATTTTCATATCCACCATTATCTCAGAAAGAAAGATGGAAGGGAGGAAGGAAGGAAGGGGGAGATGGGATGGAATGGATAGAGAGAAAGAGGTAGGAAAGGAAGACAAGAAGGGAGAACAAGCAAAGATAGGAAAAACAATGCAAAGACTGGAATAAGTAGTGAATTATATAGGATAAAAATCTCCTGCTTTTTATAAAGCTACATGCAGTACTGGGGTACAAATGGTTTTTATTGGTTCCAAAGAATACTTCTTTATTATATTATTTAATACCTCCTTGCTACAGATTCAGGTGATAATGAGCCTCATCAACATAGTGATATTTTGGTAATTTAATTTATTTGTTGATTTTTAATTTTGAAAATAGATCAAATTATAAAGCAAAAAAAAAAGAAGAAGAAGTGGAGCTGGGCACAAACAATTCTGAAAACACTATTTTGCTGTCTTGTTTAATTACCCCAATAAACACATTTCCATTTCTCTGTTATGGTTCTATACTTAAATATATGTTACAGACATGCCTTGGAAAAGTTTTCTTTTTTAACTTATCAGTTATTATCCTTTGTGAGCAAATTTCAAATTTAACAAGTTTATTCTTAATAGAAATATAGCAACATAATGAACATTTGATATCCCTAGGCCAAGAATCTTATCTTTGCAATATTTCCTTTTGCTCTCGATCCAACCAGACATCTATGATATTTGAGGTTCAGGAAGGCAGCAGAAGAGGTCTCAGAAATGGCATTGGAGTTTCATGCTTGGTGCCCACAGAACTGATAGCAATTGGCTAGAGGATGTTGTTGATATGATTCTGCAGCTCTGATTTGAGAAGATGTCTGTTGAGAAGATGTTGATGTCTGCCTAGGCTTAGCATCAGAGAAGGGATACAGAATTGCAGCATTTTACTCCTTCCTGTTTAATGGAAAGAACTTTGATTTGGGAAGCTAAACACCCCGAATTTCAATAGAGATCATGCTCCTAACTAACATTGTGACTTTGAATCAGTCAATTAACTTTATTTTTAATCTCTCCCTCTCTCTCTCTCTCTCTCTCTCTCTCTCTCTCTCTCTCTCTCTCTCTCTCCATTTCCCTCCCTCCCTCCATCTCTCCATCTCCCTCTTCTTCCCTCTGTCTCTCTTTCTGTCTCTCTCCTTCCCATCTCCCTCTGTCTCTGTCTCTGTCTCTGTCTCTCTCTCTGTGCAGGTACACATGTGGAAGTCAAAAGGCAACCTCAGGTGTTGGTCCTTACTTTCCACCTTATTTGAGACTGGGCCTCTTGCTATTCCACCAGTGTGTATATCAGGCAAAGTGGCCTTTGAAGTTGCAGGAATTCTCCTGAAATTACAGACACATGCTACCTTATCCAATTCTCTGTGGGTTCTGGGACTCTGAAGAGGTCTTCATGATTAACTGGATCATGTTTTATCTAGTAAGTCATCTCCAACCACTATATCTAACTCCATGATATGACCCATCAATATAGACATTATGTTTCATATTGTCTTGCCTTGACTATGTATTCTTACTAAGACATTTAAGACATTAGGGCAATCATTCATTTTTTTTTTATAAAATTACCAGAAATTATTTTCAGTGACACTGGCTGTGTTAGATTATTATAATAATGACTCCCAATGCAGCATGTTTTCTCAAGCCTATGCTCAACTCCAATGTGATCTTTTTACTTCTTTTAGAAGACTGATTTTATTTCTCTGCATTGATCCTGGTTGGTTTGTAATTTCTTTTTCCAATAGAATGTGAAATAATTTAACCCTAAGAAACATTAAAAATTCTAAGTCTGGATTGGGATGAAGTATCAAGGGAAATGAAAAGCCTCTCTTTGCCCCAATTCTAGCCTATCTTCCAAGTAAAATAGCTGAATCGATGAGTATAGGACAGACTAAAGCCAGACCACATAGAGTCATGATGCCAAATACGCTGGTGTGATTCGACAGTAAACCACTTTACAGGTGGTCTGCTATGCAGTAGTTGAAAATTGGTATGGGAATTCAGATTCACTTCATGATGATCTTTGGGCTAGAAAGCCTGTGATTGGCCCGGATAATTGGTGTCAGTCATCAACTGAGGTACCATGTTCCCTACTATTATGCATTAAATTAGCTGAGCTTGTTAATAGTGTGTTGGTCTAAGCCTAACCAAAGGGTAAAACTCATTACTGTCAGTATTCTCTCAGATTTAACCTAGAAAGTCACATGATGACTGTTCCTCAAGTCTCAGCGAAGGGGCAGATTCCAGAGAGGAGATCAACTTCAATATCAGATATGAAGAGGGCCAGTCATACTGTAAAGATATCTACACTGTGTGGGATTCTGACTTTCATATTTGTAAATAACTAACTACACCAACTTTAAGTACTTGACTAGTAGAAAAATTCCATTCAATTTATCTTTGTGTGTGTGTGTGTGTGTGTGTGTGTGTGTGTGTATTCTGAATTTGTTGCAAATACATATGAATTTAACATAGGGCTTGTCATGTGGACACACTGTTTCAATGTGAAGAAAGTCACTTTAGGATTGGTGATAGGCATGGAAAAGAGTAAGAAGAGGCAAAACAAAGTTTCTGGTATTCTCTCAAGATGTAAATGATGTGAAAAAGCTATTGATTATCAATAAATAGATGTCCAATAAGCAAAGACATTCATTGTGAGATAACCCTACTCACTGATATTGACTATATCATCTAATCTTCCTTAGGAAGAGCCAAAGTCACCTGGACAAAACCCACGGGCAAGAATGGAAAAAGGACAAAATACATCTTATCCTTTCTTATGCCCTCCAGCTCAACCACTGATCTAAGATTGTTCTTAGATTCTTGTAGTTATTTGTTAGGACAAGGATGTTACTACCCAACACTAAGGTTTCTTTGCATTGTGGAATTATCTATCTCAACTGTTTTCCTCATCTAATGCTAAGTATGCCTCTAGCTTGAGCAGTTGTGCACAATTTATTATATCATTTCTTCCTCTTCTATAAACAGAGGGACTCTGGGGATATAAGACTTACCTTTAATAAAGGTCAGGTCCAAACCTGAACATGGAGCTCTAAGGAAGATACTATCATATCACTACTCTTACTGATTTGGTCTGTAGAGTCCTGTAGAGATGGGAATCAATTCTAATTTTAATCTTATTTTGGGTATACTGTGTTAGCAAGCTTCTTTTTTGTAAGCCATAATTTTATCTCTTGAAAATAGTATTTCATGGATTTGTTAGAAAGGTTAAGTAGATAGCAGTACATAAAGAAATGGGACAGCGATTCTGCCTTCAGGAGGAATGCCCAGCATATTCTTTCTTTCTTTTTCTTTCTTTCTTTCTTTCTTTCTTTCTTTCTTTCTTTCTTTCTTTCTTTCTTTTTTACTTGTTTCAAGATTTTTTAAATTAATTTGCTTATTCTATGTACTTTTCCCATCATGTATCTTGATCCCATTCATTTCCTGTCCCTTCGCATCTGGCATCTGCCCTCCTCCCTTACTCCCCCCATCCCCCGTAAAACAATATTCAAGAGAAAAAAAAAGAAGAAAATAAGATAAAAAATAAAAAAGGAATTAAAAATTTCAGCATGAAAGCCACAGTTCAACCCAACAAGTCACACCATATGACCCCTTTGTCCATACATCTCTACTTGCAAGTGTTCATTGCAAAGATTCATTGGTCTGGTTCGAGGCCCCTGGTCTCCATTATATGTTCAATGCTGGACCCCTACTGGACATCCTCCTGGTGCCCTGTGTTGTGGAGATCCTGCAGCTTTGGGTCTGTGGGTCAGGTCCTTTCATGTGCTCCAGGAGACCATAGGTGGTGTTAGGGAGACCAAGTCTGGGTCTAGGCAGCTATAGAGTTGGTCCACCAGATGAGAAATTGGGACAGCTTTCCCATGGTCACAGTTTCGGAGCTGGCTCACCTATATTTCCATTAGCAGGGTTGACTTTATTGTGCTGCCCTGGCGAGGTCCAGTATCTTTCTTTGAAGCTATATTTAAAGTATTTCATTGCTTTCAAAGACAAGTTTGTGGTGATATTTTATTTGTGCTGAAATGTGGTGATATTTTATTTGTATGTTAATAAATAAAGCTTGCCTGGAGATGGGGGAGTGGGGAAGGCCAGCCATTTTAAGTAAACAAGAAGTCAGGCAGCACATGCCCTTAATCCTATCACTTAGCAGGCAGGGTCTCTGTGTGTTCAAGGCCACACTAGGGAACAGAGCCTTTAATCCCAGTACCAACCATAGAGATCTAGAGGCCTGTACAGACAGACAGAAAGTGACAGAGCTGTGTTTTCTTTCAAGGATCATGGCCTGATTTTGAGAAAAGACTTTCGTTTGTAGACTAATTTGTAACTGGAAATGCTCGCAGATGCTTTTCTGTCTAACTAAGAAGGCCAGAAATTTCTCTGTTATATTGGAAAGAAATGACCATGATCTATCTGCATGACACTATAACATATTTTCTGATCATAATTATTAATTCTCGCTAACTTGAAAGTGCTAAACAAGGCCCTTGCAAGCAGGAAACTTAGTCTAGATATTTCCTTAGACAATGAAATTTGAAGATATTACAGTGGTTTTCCTACTGGATCAGTATAATACCGTTTTATGATCTTCAACCCTAGGGAACGAACAATAGGCTCCCGGTTCTTCCCGGTTTCTTTTAGTTACTTTCTTGTAGATGTCATCTTTCTGAACCAAGGCTGACTCTACAGCCAATGTGCTAGTGATGGCTTGCCTCCTCTTTCTATAAACCAGGATTTACTGGAATGGTACCATACCTATTTTTTTTTATTGATTATGGTATCTCAGCATATGACCTATCACCTTGAAGATTTGTAATCTGATCCTTTACAGAGATCGGCTGCCATTTTGCTTTAAGTCCTTTATGGACCTGCTTGTTTTTGCAGCTAGCCATAGATAATCTCATTGTTTAGGAGAGATTCTTGAGCACTTGGAACTCTTGCTGTGTAGGGTCTGTAAGTTTCCATGGCAATGGGGGTTCTCTTTTGTTCTGAACCCCTAATGCTTATATATGTGCTTCTTTCTTTACTGAGGTGATCTGCTCCTTTCCTGTCTTTTGGGTTGGAGGGAAGATAAGAGCAATTTCATATGCTTTTATGTTATATCCAAAGCTTAATAGTGCTCATGTGTAACTGGGGTTGAATGTTAGTTAAGTGAATATATGGACTACATTTATTCTTTTCATTAGAGATGGACTCATAGGCCTCAAACACTTTAGGAAAGAGATAAACTACTGAGCTACTTCACAGCCCAGTGGAATGACATTTCTTAATCATGGTCTAAAGCACCATTTATACAGATACAGATTGTCTGAGACTCCAAATAGAAACAAATCAGTTCTGAAAGCCATTCCTGTTCGATTCTACGAGGTTTTAAAAATAATCTTACTATCACAATTATCTTTCCTTTGGGTTCATATAATACTAGTTTAAATAAAAAATAAGTCTACATTTCTGAATTAGTATTAAACATTAATTCTAACCATGATTCATATTAAAAAAATCTTCTTGATTTAAAGGGAAAAAGTCAGTATATTATCCTTATCTTATAAGGCTAAATATTACATTAATATTGCCTCTAGTTAGCCAAGCTCTTAGAACTCAGAGGTGGCTGATATGAGTGCATGGTTATCATTTATCTATGAATTCCAGCAGTTCTCTGGAGTTCTAGGCATCAATAAACAGTAATCAAGACCAAGTCATGCTTCCTATGAGACTTACTCATCTGGGTAAGTGGTTACTAATCAAGAACAGTAACAACTGGTGACCAGGGTTATAAGAAGAATTTAAACAGAACAAGAAGATAGTAACATAAAATGTCTATCATAGGATTCTTTGAGGAAACTGTGGAATTGAAATCTGATGAGAAGGGAGCAGTCATATGAGGATGACAGAGATATAAAATTTAGACAGGAAATAATTGAAGAAAAGCTCCCCCAAATTGGAAAGTTTAGTATGTTTGAGGATCAAAAGAAAAATGGACACCCATAGTGTTTAAGGAAGGACTGGGAAGGGAGGTTCTGCATGCATATAGAGATAGTCGGGGCAGCCTGTGATGAAGACAACTGGAAACTCTTATTATTGTTTTCAGGGATCTGAGGGAGTTCATTTATTACTTTAAAACACAAATGCTTGTTATATGTGCACACAGTTGGTCTCTGGGCCTGAAAAGGGAGCAAGGAGCCAACTCTTGAGTCTTGGATAGCTCATCGAATGGCACAGGGAATGGATTGGATGGTATCCCTGCTGCTGGCCAGCTCAGCCATTCACATGATATCTGAGAGATCTAGTGCCTCTGAAATACTGTGCACTAAGAATGCTCTGAGCTTGCCTATCTGGTCAGTGTCAGATAGAGTTGTGTGGCTGGCAGTCTTCTGCCTTTTAGCCAAGATGATGATCACATGAGCACCTGCTAATAAAGCACCTTAGAGAGTTCATCTTATTTCATCTGCTTACAGGCTGAACCCTAATGTGTGTTGTATGCCAATAAGGTAACTCACTAGCAAATAATTGGCTGCAGGGAATATACATACACAGTCCTATACATAATACACACAAATGGAAACAATACTGCACAGCTGGAGCAAAGGGTCTCCACCCAGATGAGATTGTGTTAAGCCTCTTTAACTTTTTCATGATATGTATTACTATTATTAATGGTTCTTAAAAGTAGTGGATGTATATGCTATATGACCTGGGGTTGGATATACAAAAGACAATATTTGTGAGTCATTTTGATTTAATCCTCTCCATATTTTCACTTATTAAATATTGGGTTAAGTTAGCTGTTACCATCTAAGAAGCAAAATTGATAAATACTGGTGTTTTGTTTTGTTTTGTTTTTGTTTTTGTTTTCTTCGACATTAATGAGGAAAATCTTTTCTGTGCCAATGCTCCATCCCACTGGTTTCCATAGTGAGTAGTTGCTTATGTGGGATGCCAGTCCTTCTCTAGCTGGGTGTTCCATGCAGACACGGCCTACCAAAGCAGCTGGTGAAAGCTGTGTGGTTGCCATCTTGCTATTGTTTGGTAAAAAGGCTTACAAAAGGATGTACATCAAAATATGGAGGATTCCCTGTTGGTCTTTGGGGAGCCTCATGGTCCAGAACTGGTTAGAGAAGAACTGAGCCAGGTATTGGGGGATGTGAAAACTCCCCTAAGCCACAGTTGCTGCTCAGAGGGGCCTGGGAAAGTCACCAGTCAGCAGTGTAGTGGTGGGAACTATAGCCTAGCATCCCTGGAACCTCCCAGGTCTCACACTGCTTAGCTAGATCTACTCAGCTATGAAGAAGAACCAAGAGCTCGGAATGATGAAGAGAGAAGAGGCAGTATGAACAGATCCTGAAGAGTTCTGCTCTTTGTTCCTGAGATAGAAACTCAGAGAAGAGCAGCAAGATGAATGGATACTTCTCTGGTAAATGCACCTCATGGGCTGTTGACATTCTAGGATATGGCATTGAACTTCTGACAAGAGGAGTGGGAACATCAGCGTGTTGCTCAGAGGTCAATGGCAGGATATCTGAGATGGAGAATGGTTCATTTTTTGGACTGGGCCTCCTCAAAAAACCTCCATAGCCTGAGCTACTGCCATGTTACAGCCAAGTCCTTGCTGGTGTCTATGGTCCAGGCTGCAGCTGTAGGCTGTGTTGATACCAGAGGCCATATGAATGTCCATGGTTAGTGCTGCCTCTGAGGGCCATATTGATGGATGTGGTTTGTGCTGCCCCCTGAGGCCATGTCAGTTTCCATTAGTCTCAGATGCCACCAAAAGCCTTGTTGATGTTAGTGGGCCATGCAACTGTGTGAGGACTTGTTGATGACCATGGACCAAAAGCCTTGTTGATGTTAGTGGGCCATGCAACTGTGTGAGGACTTGTTGATGACCATGGTTCTTGTTGCCAGGGGAAGCCATGTTGTTGTCCATGGTCTGTGCTGCTACCTGAAAACATGTTGGTCTTCATCATCTACACTACCATCAGAGGACATGTGGATGTCTTCAGTCTGTACAGCCACTGGAGACCATGTTGATGTCCTGTCTATGCTGGGGCCATGTTGATGTCTGTGGTCCATGCTGCTGCCAGAAGCCATCATGAGGTCCATGGTCCATGATGCCTCTGGATACCCTGTGGATGTTCATTGTCCTTGCAGCCTTGGGAAATCATGTGGAAGTCCATGATCTGTCCTGCTCCTGGCTGTTATAGGCAGGGAAGTTTCTGTTGCAGTGGTTTTGATGACTCCAGACTTATAATTGAGAATGAGAAACATTGAAAGGTTCTGAAACAACCTCCTTCCTCCTCAACTCCCCCTGCCCAAAGAAACAGTCTAGACAGGAGGCTTTGAAGAGAGTCCTTAAAACTTGTGATAAAGATCTGACATATAGCTCTTCACAATGAATGACTTCTGATGGGGAGATGAGAAAGGACTCCACTATCTTTAAGAGGCTGGTCACTGGGATTTGACCATGCTCCAATGAGTATGTGGGTAACACAAATTGTACTTGGTGTATTTTTTTTGGAGGTGTGAACCTGGGAGGAATGGGATGTGAGTGCGATTGGGGTGCATTGTGTGGAATTCCCAAATAATCAATACAAATATCATGTTGGGAAAAAAATAGGGAGGAGGAGGATGGGGAAAAGTCCCTCTTACCAAAGAGAAAACAACACTGTAGGAGTAGAGGCTGGCAATCTGCTAAAAGAAAAATATAGCAAATTCTTTATTTCTAAGTGTTTCCTTGACCCGTGATAATCAAACAGTCCTGCTAGAGAAGGGTAATTATCTTTGTTAGTATCAGACACCCTGGGGGGGGGCACCCTTCTCCTTTTGAAAAATGAACTCAGATTAAACAAATAGCCCTTTCCTAGTTTACCGTTGATGTGAATTTCCAGAATATAAACCAAATTTATCTGTTTACCTCTTTCCCCCTATCTCATATAAAAACCAGGCCTGCCAAGCTGAGCTCTGTACACTTCCCCTAGGCCTTGGGTCCAACAGTGTGATGGGTTAAAGTGCTTTGTATTCTGGTGAGACTTGCAATTGCTGGATTGTGGTTTTATTAAACCCCTTGCTGCTTGGCTCTGGGTAGAAACATGCTTTCTTAAAACAAGGGCAGAAGGAGAATAAATTTAAAGAAAAATTAACAATTTTGTTTTCTCTAGCAAGTGTCTGGAAACTGAACAAATAATATATGCTGTATGTACATACAATAGACAATCCCAAAGTATAGTGGGTTGACATTAATTTTTCAGTTACAATAGTGGGAGCCTTTCTGCTTTTCACTTACATTATAGCCTGCAATTAATATGATTGATCAGCACTTTATTTGAAAAAACTTTGCAAGTTAGGTAATTTTTCCCATCTGTAGGCTAATGTTTATGTAAGACTAGGCTAATGTTAGTAAACTGCAAAAGCTCTGGGTTTGGTGTCCCGGGTTTCGGCACCAAATGTTAGTAAATTGATGGCTGAAACTGTGAGGAGACAGTTCAGCCTAGGGCGAGGTATCCTGGACACCTCAGAGCTACTTAGGACAAGAGCTCTGCCCTGAAGATGTC
>CABHPH010141918.1:0-16153 GCA_902168325.1 Peromyscus nudipes | reverse complement strand
GCCCTAGAGGGCAAGGTATCCCGGACACCTCAGAGCTACTTAGGACAGGAGCTCTGCCCTGAAGATGTCCCGGACACCTGGAGATGTTTAGCACAACTCTGATGGCTGAGACTGCAAAGAAACAGTCCAACCTTGGAAAGGAAGGTTTTCTGACTTCTTGGGAGAGTCAGGCCTGGAACAGCTTCAGCAGGGAAAGGTATCCTGACTCTTCAGGAAAGTCAGGGTATCCTGACTCTTCCGGGAAAGTCAGGATATACCTGGTATGATGGTATGATGGGGGATGGTTTCCCCGCAGGACACAGCAATCCTGCTTCTCTCCTGGAGAGCCACAATCTCTGGCTCAGTGTTACCAGCTCTTTCTCGCTCGGTCCACTATGGGACGTCCCAGCAAGGTTCTTCTGTTCAGCTCCCAATGAAGGTCTTCATCCAATACTCTTTTGAGAAAGAGGTTTATTTGGGAAGGAGGAGTCCAGGAGAGTAACTGCCTCTACCAGGGTGGAGAGAACAGCTCACAACTGACCGGGCAGGGCAGTTTATATAGGATGTCTAGGGGGCGGAGTCAACTGTGATTGGTTAGTTTATTTTCTGCCCAGGGATTGGCCAGTTTTGTGAGCAAGGAGCAGAGATGGCCCTGATTTCAGGGCTAAACTGTGTTTCTTTCACTGGCCTTTCTTGGCTTTTTGACACTACCTCTAAGGCCAGGGCACATTTCTTTCACTGACTCTGATTCTAGGGGCCAAGAGTGTTATTTTGGTACTAGTCTCAGAGTCAGGGCATATTTCCTGGGTTCTGGGTTTGGGGATAAAGTGTTCACTTCTCTGGCTCAGGTCCCAAACACAGGCTGTGTTTCTTTCCCTGGTCCTGGGCCCTAGGGCCAGGATTCTACTGTCCTGCTCTGTGATTGGTTGATTTCACAAGTCAGTTGGACAGGGGCAGAGATGGCTCTGATCTGAGCTAAACTGTGTTTCTCTCACTGGCTTTATCTGAGCCATCCTTCCCTAGTTCTGGGCTCCAGGATCAGGGTGGGTTTCTCTAGCTTTTCCCTACAGCTAAGCCATGTTAAAACAGGTTAGCTGTATTACATGAATTTGTGAAAAGATACTTTTAGCTTACAATGGATTTATTGAGATGTACTTCCTTTACAAGTCAAGAAGCATGTATGTATGTATTCACACAAGGGCAAATCTATGTATCTCATACATATATGTGTACACATGCATACACCATAGGTTCAAGTACAAAAAAAGATGTGAAATATTGATGTTATCATAACTATAAGTTTGCTACCAATAAACAATAAACTTTAATCCTTTTTCTCTAGACCTGGGTATTTTCTCAGACCAGAAATGTATATGTGTTACCCTGTCTAATTTGTAGAATAGATTACAACAGTTTGTTTTATACAAAAGAAAGCTCTTTTTAAAAATATTTAACTGGAAATGTCTTGGACTGTGAGTAATCAATTCAAGGAACCCGTGTTATAAGCTGCTTACCCTTGTATCACATCTGACACCGTGGCACAGCTGCTATCTATAGATGAGGCTCACTGTACCTTTTCTGATTATCTGCAGCCCTTTAAAACTAAAATAGTCTACTATCAGACATTTCCTATGTTTCTATCATTTCTCTAAAAGGAAACCTGGCAGTATAATCATTGTGTTCTAACTAGCAAAACCACCTAGATATTCCAGTTGCTATTCTACTGCAGTGTCTTTACTGCTGGAGATGATGCGCCTCAGAATGGGGGGTCAGGTGAGAATGGCCCAGAATAGGTCTTGCCTCCTGCTGTAATTATCACAGTGAGTGCTGGTATCGTTGTGCACATGACCATGTCTTTTCTTAAATTCTCCTCTGTGTCAAGGCCTCTCCCTCAAAGTAAACTAACCATCTTTTAAAGCTCTTGGTTGCCAAGTATTTCTTTATTCATTTCCTAGTCTTCAAAAGTTCAGGCCCCAGGTCAAGGGGACTCAGTGCTGTGTGTATAAACTACTCCCTAAGAATACTACCCAAAGCAATCCAAACTTTCCTTAACCCACCTTACTGCAGATGTCCTTGTGTGCCCTCTGAGGCCAGTGGAGCGCTTCCGTGACCTACGTCCTGATGAAGTGGCTGATTTGTTCCAGGTGACCCAGAGAGTAGGGACAGTGGTGGAGAAGCATTTCCAGGGAACCTCCATCACCTTCTCCATGCAAGTAAGTGTACAGGGTGTTCAGACATGTTTCTTGTGTTTCTTTCCTTTCTTCTCAAAGCTATGTGTGTGGGGCTCCGTTTAATCCAACCCATTTTAGTTAGTTGGTTAGTAAAAATCCAACCCATTTTAGCAGGGAAGCGGTTTTAGTTGTCTGCATGTACATAATAGCAGAAAAAAATGTCACTAATCCAAGGCAGCTCTGCTGTCCACTAGCCTCAAGGTGGACTATGGAATGGCATCATAGCAAATGTCTGGTATGCTGTTTACAACATACGTGGAAGTCATAGACAAGACATTTAAGGGACTGAATTAGTTTACTTCTCAGTTGTGATAAAATACAAACCAAAGGGAGCTTGGAGGAAGAAAACGTTCATTTGGCTTTCGTCTCTACACTAAAGCCCATCATTGAGTGAGGCTAGGACAGAAGCTTAAAAGTTAGCAACCTGGAGGCAGGAATGGAAGCGAGACCACCAGCAGCACTGCTTACTGGCTTGCGTCCAGGCTCACATCCAGTTACCCTTCTTAGACAATCATGGCCACCTGCCCAGGGATCACACTGCTCACAGTAAGCTAGACCCTCCCCAATCAATCAGTAATCTAGAAAATGCCCCCACAGACATGTCCACAGACTAATCTGATGATACCAGTTCCAGTTATTTCAACTTTGTGTCAAGTTGACAGAAATGAACCAGCATTGGGATTTACAACTAGAGTTGGGAAGGCTCTTTGCTCTGTGGTAAGTATGTTTTGAACATGCACAGGCTCAGCCCTGCTGTGGTTCCAAGGAGAGCAATGACTAGGCAGCTAATCTAGGCCTTCTCTTCATAGGACTTACTTTTCTCTAAACTTAATGCAGACTGCAGAGATAAGTCACAGGTTTGTACAATAGGTTTTGTTGGACATGGCCCACTACAAAATGAAGAAATCAGATTTTCAATCACTAGAGATCTACAGGCAGAACTAGACCAAGTGATGTGTCTATTATCAGTCGGGAATTGAATAAATTAGCAGTAACATACCATGAAACCCTTCAGATCCCTATGGATAGGGCTAGGGACAGCAGTGCCCTGTGCTTAGAAGTGTGTTAACTCTGACTTCCCCCACATATGGGAACTGTATCCTCAGCTCTTCAAGTTAGCCAGGACGCTTCACATCTGCATCATTTAGTCTCACTGCTGTAACACAATACCCAACTGACCTAAATTACGGAAACAAAGGTTCATGTTGACTCACAATTTGAGATTAGGGAAATAGTAGGAGGAATATGAGGCAGCTGGTCACATCGTAGCCACAGTGTAGCCCAGAAGGAAGATTATTGGTACTCAATGCAGTCACTTTCTCCCTTCCATTAGCTCAGGGCACTAGCCTATGAAATGCTGTTACCCATTTTTAGCATCGAATTTCTCTCCTCAATTACTCTAATCTAGAAACTCCCTGATAGACATGTCTATAGATTTGTTCTAAAACACATCAACCTGACAATCAATTATTAACCAGCACACCATCCTTATGTTCTTTCCTGAGCTTTTGCCAATGACGCCACAAAATAGCCAGGGTGCAAAGGACCCTCCGGGTGCATTGCCTGCCTCTTCCAGTGTGTCTCCCAGTGAGGCTGGAGCAAAGGCCTCGTGCTGTGAGCAATATGGGCAAGATATTAGGCCTTAAGGCTGCGTCATGGGCCTGATGAGATAAGCCCCTCTGATATCAAGCCCATAGTCTTTGCCTCAGAATGCATGGGTCATCTCCTTCGGCACCTCCAAAGAGACTGAGTGTGGAAGCCAATGTATTAAAGTCTTTGACCAAAAATATTCATCTTTCTCAAAAGAATTTTTCTCCATATTGAGAGTAGCTAAGCATTTCTAGAAATACAATTTGAGTCACTTCAGACAGTAGTTCAATTTGGGATTGATTTATTAAAACAGGTAACAGTTGGTTTCCAAGGAGACCAGGTAAAGGAAATAGATGAGAACATCTGCCAGAAGATACCAGTGTTGGTTATCAGAGCATAGATCCATAAGTGTGGTGGCTGGCGATGTGTAAAGTTAGAGGAATTTTGCATAAGTAAGTTAGTGAAACTGCTTTAAAATTATACCTCATGTCAGGGTCCAAGAGAAGCCCCCAAGAAAGACCAACAGTCACATATGCAATTTAGCAAGAGCGTTTATTTCCAACAGGTTGGGGTGGCAAATAGTGACCCCAAAGGGAGGTGGCAAACGCCTTTTAAGTGGAGTTAGGGGAAATCCAGGGAGGAGGGGTTAATCTGGTGCTGATTGGTGGAAGAAAGATTAGTCTAGGGGCTGATTGGTGGGAGGCTCTAGTGGTTAGGGACCTTCCAGCTACAGGGTAGAAAAAGCTATCTTTAGCTAGCAGAAGTCAGGGAGCATCTGCTGAGCCAGCAGAAGGGGCTTCAGGGTGCCTGCTGAGCCTGCAGAAGGCTCTGGGGTGCGTTCTGATTGTTCCCTGAGTTGTGGTCTTCCCAAGAACTGCTTGCTCAGCTTCAGCCAGTTCCAGTAAACCGAAACTAAGGCCTGGTCCCTGCCAGGGCTATTAGAAACCTGTCATGGCTCTGGTCTGGCTCCCCAGGCCTCTCACTTCACAGTAATGTGTGGGTGTGTAACAACCCAGGCCTCTCACTTCACAGTAATGTGTGGGTGTGTAACAACCCTGTGTACCCCTCCCCTCACATACACATGCACCTATGACAATAAAGAGCTGGAGTTTCCAACCTTAACCCATCATCCACATTCTCACAGCTTTGGTCCTGTTGTGCTTTCTTCTTAAGCGCTGGTTGGAAGTGATGGGTTGCCTTCATAAGCCACTGATGGGTTATGGTTCAGGTTTGAACAGGTTTAACACACATGTCAGATTTGTGCGAGTGGGGCATGGATCCTTCCTACTAGTCAGATTCACTGAGAGGTATATTTAGCCAAAACCACAGATAGGTAATTCTATTTTGAAATTTTTAATTACAGAGAAGTTTGCCACCTTCTCCCTGGAGCACCTGCTTTCCCTTTGAAGGTGCTTGGAGACTGGGCCCGTGTACTCATTTTCAGCTATGACAATGACAATAGGCTGGGAGGGGGAAGAGGTACGTGGATAAGGTCCACCCATAGCAGTCACTTCTATTTTTCTGTCTCAAGGTCATAAGAGCTTGAAAGGACTGTGCCCATCTAAATGCCTCGTCTTCTTGCTTGGTTGATTTCTAGAGGAGAAATTTAATCAGATATTAATTAAATTATTTCTGATTTAAAGATAACCAAACTGTAGTACTTTGCCTCCCCAAACACTTTCAGCCTTACCTTTAATGTGATTAAAACCATAGCTGAAAGCACAGAGCATAAAAAGTAGAAAGGAGTGACTTGCTGGATAATTCATATCATTTTATACATAACTCCTCACTCAGAAGGTAGTGGAGATCTGCCTGGTCCCACACATTCAAAATGAATGGTCCCCATGGGAATACTACAAATTAACACACAATGAAATTGGATCTAAATTATTAATGAGCAATATTTCTGAATAAGCAGACAATATCATCAGTCAGTTCTCACCTCAACTCTTTTTCTTTCTTTCTCCTCCTTCTAGGATGGTCCTGAAGCTGGACAGACTGTGAAGGTGAGTGCTTATTATGTGCACACAAATTAATAAGGGGCGATTATGGGAACTAATAAAAAATCACAACGAGTCATTTGCAGCACATTGCTGTTTCATTATGTTATCTTCGAGGTCAGAGAGACCCTCAGTGTTAGAGCCATAAATCCTGACATTATAAACTGTGCCAAACAGTATGTTTCCCATTAGTTTACAAGACATTTACCCTTTGTAGTAAAATTATTACTGCGCAAGTGCTAAAACAGAAACGAAATCGACGAGTCCTAAAACAGAGCAGGGCAGGGTACATCAAATTCTCATGGGTTTTATGCATCCTGCATAGACTAGAGCACCTGGTATATCTTTAGTTCTGCACACAATTTAATTTCACGTCTTCAGGAAAGGGACATCTGTTGTGTGCCAGGTGTGTGCCTCCTTTCCCTCCTGGTCCCTTGGCCCGTTTTCTCTTCATGCCCACATATTTCTCTTATCTCTAGCAACTAAATACCAAAGTTCAAACTTAATGGGATCAGTGGAGTTCTGAATGGTTTTGAAGTGTACTGGAGAGAAGGGGGGGATTTGTTATGAAGGCCTCCAATCACAGCAAAAGGACAGAACTAAAAAATCCTGCTGGTTATGAAGCAAGAGCTTCTTTCACACATACGTGAATTCCTGTGTGGTTGGGTTCAATGCTTAACTGACAGAGAAGGCTGAGTTTGTGGTGGTGGAAATAAGAAGCAAGTCATATTATGCTGCTGATGCCACACAGTGAAATAAAGCTTTTGGGTTTTACGGCTGGCCTTGACTGGCAGGGTAACTAAGCACTAAGTCAAACCAAATGAACATGGTTCCTTTGTGGGAGTTTGGAAATAGGATATTTGGGAAGTTTCATGGTGAGTGAATGTCTCAAAGGGAAAGCTAGCAAATTCCTAATGATCAAAAGAGTAGCCCCAGTTTCTCCAAACACATGACATGGAAAACACCTGAGGGCATTCTGCTTCCATCCATTCCCCTGTCCATTGCCATGTTAAGCATCCAAATATGCATATGCTAAAAGAGGATTCAATATCAGTGTCTTTGCTTTGAAATTGATTCTTGAAATACAATGCACAGATATTCAAGCTTGGCTAGCAGAGTTTGAAAACTCAGAATTCAAATGTAAATTTCAAATGCACTGGATTGGTGTTTGATGAAGTTTCAGAAACCATTGAAAGTGCTAAAGGCAGAACTAACGCATGGAAGAATGCGCAGCTATGTAGTGGAACACATAGACTGCTAAACATAGCTGAATTTTATGTGAACAGGTAGAGTATGTGGTCTCAAGATTTTATTTCACAATTCTAAAGAGGGCATTTAAGTTATTTGGTATACAAAGGGACTTGAATAGGTGGGAAAAAGGAACTTAGAAGTTCCTAGGGGCCAGGAGAAGGATAATATAGATGTGACTGCTAATGGCTCTCTCTTGTGGTTGATAGAGATGTTACGTATTTGGGGGATGGAGATTTTTTTTTTAATGTAATCCTTTAAAGGAGACGAGTAAGCATTGAGTCCAGCAGGGCTAAGCAGCATGGCTATGGGGTCTCAGACTCCATAGTGTCCCGAATAAGGTGTCATGTTTTTGCTAGCTTTAATGGTGCTGATGATGCACTGATTTATAATATAAAGCACCATATGTCAGTTATTGAATGTACTTACCAAAACCAGCATTGTTTAGCTTAAGCTGATTTCTGTAAACAATTGTATCTTTTTTCTTTAAAATAAGCATACTATGTTTTGAAAATCTTTTTGTTGTTTCCAGCCTGATCACAGCATTTCCCCAGAATAAATTTGTAGGGTCAACTCACATCTTTTGTGGAATACCGTGCATAAAGAAAAATTTATCACACACACACCGCACCACACACACATATACACACATGCACACATACTCACACCGCACGTACGCTCCACCTTCAGTAGGTAGTAAACTTTTGTTAGCTATTCTGTCACACTAAGTCCTTCTATATAGAAGTGTATATTCTGTGGGTGTCAAAATGTGATGTTTACACCACATTGCATGAACGTTTACTTGAGTGTTAGCTAAACAGCACAGCCACCACCACAAATAATCTCAGCGTTGTTCTCATTAACCCTCCTAACTCATACTGCCATGACAGGAGGGGAGCGTCCATTACTATACACAGGCTGATCTCAGAAGATGGGTACTTCCCAGCATGTGATTTTCTGGTGACAAAGTAACTCAGTGATGGTGTTCAGGTAACCAGGAAGCATGGAACCCAGTCCTGCAGCCTCTCCAGGGAGCAGAGTGGTCAGTGATGGTATTCAGGTAATCAGGATGCATGGAACCCAGTCCTGCAGCCTCTCCAGGGAGCAGAGTGGTCAGTGATGGTGTTCAGGTAATCAGGAAGCATGGAACCCAGTCCTGCAGCTTCTCCAGGGAACAAAGTGGTCAGTGATGGTGTTCAGGTAATCAGGATGCATGGAACCTGGGCCTGCAGCCCTTCAGCTTCTCCAGGGAGCAGCGTGGCACCATCAGAACCCACTTGTATCATTTGAAAGCTCTGGGTTGAGGCTGGGAGTGGTTCATATTTCGAATTTTGAAGGGAGGTTCGACAGCCTACCATGGAAAGCATGGGGCCTATCCATTTTTCTGTTTCTTTGCCTATGTGTGAAATTCTCAGTGCTGTGTCTGATGTCTGAGTTCTGAACCACTTTTGTCTCATGCCAGGTAGTAATAGCAATAAGCCCAGTGATGGTCTCTTCCCCTGAAGCAAGTGTTGTTATTGTTAATGAGGGTACACCACTGAGTTAGCCTCTTGAACATGATGGCACTTCAGGACTTTTTTTCCTGAGGCTTTAGATTCTGCCTAGCAACACGCAGGGTGGCCTAACTTACTCAGTAAGAACCATGTAACAAGGAAAAGGAAATATTGAAGTAAAAAGTGACCTCTTATTTCACAATTGATTATTCATTTTTCTTCTCAAGTTTAAAAGTAGAACACTGCCAGGCACCAGATGATCAGTGCAGTGATCTGGACACCCTGCAGGGTTAAGAAGTAATCTCTGTCTCCTCTGTCAAGCTACTCAACCCTTCCCTGCACCCACCTAAGCTATGCTGGTGAACATCATGCTCCCTGTCCTGTTGCCTAGCTGGATTCCTGTCGAGACATTCTTCATTGTCTCTTACACATTTGTTTGTTTATATATGTTCATTTTTTATGTTGTTTCCTTAGTCTCCAGGGAGTATATATGCACTTTATGATTTTTGGATTCTATCATTGTCGATGGAGCTTAGAATGTGTTACCCAGGAAGATGACCCTGGAATTGTTTAAGATGAAGGAAACTGAGCAAACTGTGGCAGGAGGAAGGTTCACTCTCCAGCCGTGTTCTACCATTCAACTTTGAAGTAGGCCATAAAAGAATTTCCTGACCTACCTACCCCAAAAGTAGACATAAGACACTCCCTCCAGAGGGCCCTGCTTTTTTCTGGTAAGCTGTGGAGACTCTGAACAAGCAGGCCTCAATAAGCTACCCCAGCATATTGCTGTTAGATCAGAGTGCTGCTTTCTTTTCCAATCTCACTTCTCCTGTCCATAAAAATGTTTTCCCTGTTCCTTTAGGTCTTTGTGTCCGAAGCTTCTCTCAGCACATAAAACTTTATCAAGTGAATGTGCTTCTGCTTTCCCTTGTTAATCTGAATGTTTTTGCAGTGATCTTCACCCTAAACAATAGGAAAAGAGAGGGGAGAGGGGAGGGGAGGGGAGGACAGGGGAGGGGAAAAGAGGAGTGTTTTGCTTGAAGTGAGTCAAATGGAGACGCAATGACTTTTTGTACTGAGACCATTATCTACTCCTAAGTTTCTATCATTAGTCTTCAGAAAGTAGCAATTGATGTTCATCTGTTTTCCATTGTACATCCAGGCATCTAGGTTTTCTGAAGTTTCTATGAAATATTCCCTATGAGTATCAGACTAAATTTTCTATAAAATATGTTCCTAAATTGAAGTGTTTATATAATTATTATTTTATTAGAAAAAACTCAAGAGTCAGATATTGGGCTAAGAACCCAATTGATCAGAGAAGCAGTGGAGAAGTGACCAGTGACCCCTCTCTGTCCTGTAAACAAAAAGGCTGAACATCTCTCTAAGCCCCTCCATACTATTTCTCGTGTCTTGCTATATGTCCTTGGTTCTCTGAAACCTCTATGGCTAATTTTAGTCAGCTAGTAGCTAACTCTGCTCTCTGATTCAAAGTAAACTTTATTGTCAGTCTCCAGAGTGTCAGAGTGTGGTCAAAATATCCCACAACACTAACTCCTAATCCCGAGTGAAATTCTAGCCAAACCAAAGCCCCTTAAAAGGAAGGCTTTCTAATAAGCTTGGTGTGAATCATTTTCTCCAAGGCTGTTACATGAGCATCTCTGGGTGGAGGATGCTTTGGGTATGTTAGGGGAGAGACTTAACTCCTGGTAGGTAATCTCAATCTGTTTATAGATCACACTTACACATATTGTCCCATGTTTGTGGTGCTTGGATGTTGTACTTAAAGGTTTAATTTTATGCTTTTAATGTAATAGGAAGTATGTCTTAATAAATATTGAAATATTAGCATTTGCTTTCTAGATTGCTGCTGCAGAAAAAAAGGAGTTCTTTAATGAAATGTTATTAAAACTTATCTTTAATCTCCTGTTGCCTGTGGCTGTTTTAGTTTCCTGGACCAGGAGGTCTTACACATGATATGGAGGTCTAGCTATCTTGTAGTTTAGTGCACTGAGGACACTTAGCTGGCAGCAAAGTCTGAAAGTTAATGTGCCTTGACATCGGTCAGAGGTGCCATAGGAAGTTGAGGTCTATATCTTACTAACTTTGCCACTCTGGGGCATCCTCTTAACTGTGAACCTTGATTTCTTAATTTTCCAAGTGGAAAAACTTTAGAATTGGATGGTGATGGGAAGAAGCTGACATGGACATATATAAAATATATAAAAGATGTTAGGCAGGATTGATACACATTTATGGGATTTGGACCCAGATGTTACTTCAGATCCCAGCCTTCTCAACACATGCTGTCACTGGTGTGTGTGTGTGTGTGTGTGTGTGTGTGTGTGTCTTTGTGTGTCTGTGTGTGTCTGTGTCTCTGTGTGAGTGTGTGTCTATGTTGTTGTCTCTTTATGTGCTTATTTGTGGATGCTAGAGACAATTTTGGGCATTATTTTTCTGTGTCTTTCTACCTTGAGTTTTATTGAGATAGAGTCTCTAACTGACCTGGAGCTCAAAAAGTATAATGGGCTACATGGCCAGCAAACCCTAGTGATCTTTTTGTCTCTGCTATTTCAGTGCTGGGTTTAAAAGTACACACATCATGTCTAGCTTTTTCCCTGTGTGTTGTAGGCATAGAACTCAGGTCCTCATGCCTGCTCAGCAAACACTTTACTGTAGCAGGAATCTTAAAGGGTCTTATTAATTAAATCAAACCTGAGGCCAGGTATTGGGGTGAATGCTGGAAGATCAGAGAAGCAGAACAAGCCACAGCTTCCTCACCTCACCAATTTCTCAGCTGATCTTGTTTCCTCAGACTGGAAGCCTCTGAGTCCTCATCCAGAATGGGTCTCAGCTGAACTGTGCTGCTCAAAACCTAAAAGCTTAACCTGCTAAAAGCTGCTAGTTCCTGGTCCTCACACCTTATATACCTTTCTGCTATCTGCCACCACTCCCTGGGATTAAAGGCGTGTGTCACCATGCCTGGCTGTTTCCAATGTGGCCTTGAACTCACAGAGATCCAGAGGGATTTCTGCCTCTGGAATGCTAGGATTAAAGGCGTGTGCTACCACTGCCTGACCTCTGTGTTTAATGTTGTGGCTGTTCTGTCTCTGACCCCAGATAAGTTTATTAAGGTGCACAATATTTCGGGTAACACAGTACCCCCACACTTTACTGATTCAGCTATCTCACCAGTCCTATTCTTTCATGCATGTGTGTCTGTCTATGCCTATTTGTGTGTGTGTACATGGATATTCATGTGTGTGAATCTAGCTACGCACAAGCCTCACAGCACGTGTAGGGATGGAGTACCCTCTCCAGTGTCAATTCTGACCTTCTACCTTGAGATAGGGTCTCTTTTTTGCTTTTTAACTGCTTATGCCAAGGTAGCTGGCCTTTCAGTTTTCAGAGATTTTCCTGTCTCTATCTTCCATCTCCCTGTAGGAATGTTGAGATAACTTATACTGTGGATACACATCTTCTACATGGTTTCTGAGGAGTAAGATTCAGGTCGTCATGCCGTGTAAACAAAATTCTTACCCACTGAGCCATCTCCCGAGTACCGGAATACCAGCACTATTGTCTAATTTTCTTTTGCTTTCTTCTTTTGTAAAATCTTATGTATTTATGTATTTATGTATTTATTTATTTATGTATTTATGTATTTATTTATTTATTTATTTATTTATTTATTTATTTTGAAACAGTACCTGTCTAATTAGTTCTGACTGTCATGGAACTCACTATGTAGACCAGTCTGGATTTGAACTAATAGAGATCTGGCTATTTGCCTGCTGAGTGATGGGATTAAAGGTGTGCACTACCACACCTGGCTTGTTTTTCTTGATAACAATCTCACTTCTATTTTCTTACCTTTAAACTAGGATGAGGGTAGGCCTTAGTGAGTGTTCCTGACATTCAAATTGTGGCCCAGGGTTTACTTTTTGATATGCACTGTGTTTTCTCACAATTAATTATTACCTAGGAGCTTAAATTTTTGGAAAAATTTTGATCTGGTCATATATCTTGGTTTTTTTAAATGCTTTAAACTTGTTATGATAAAAGACCACTTGAGCTGGATATAGTGACATATAATAACTCAAGCATTTGAGAGGCAGAGGCAGAGGAGAAGCAAGTTCAAGGCTGGATTGGACTATAAAGCAAGACTTTACCCATTTCTTCCCTACACACACACACACACACACACACACACACACAATACATGAAACAACTTGAAAATTAAAAATGTGCATATTTTTAACAATGTTTCTTGAAAATGTATTGAAAAGTATTTCTGTGTTTGTCCTGATTTATTGCTTGTCTGCTCTGCTCTGAATTTTGATGCTTCTGCATTGTTCCTGTGAATGGATCGACAGTGACCAGAAAAATTGTCTAAAGTGGGTTTTCCTTATAGAAACCTGTCCGTGTGCTGATTCAGTCAGTGGGTACGGGTCTGGAAGTTTGTTTGGACAGACACCACAGTGACTCCGAGCCATCCTGCATCCTAGTGCCAAGCCTAGGCCAGGGTAGTGAGAAACAGACCTGGAAGACTCTTCATGCACTCACCATTTTCAGACTTGCTGCAAAGCAAGATGTGGTGTGCACAGGGTGGGGAAACCTATAACTTGATAATGAAAAAGATTTGGGTCTGTTATTTATTATTTTCATTTGGAATGAAATTTCAGAGAGCTACAATTTGCCCCAGGTCTTTTATCCTCTGATGAAAGCCACTGTGAACACTGCCTTGTCTCTGTTTTACCTAATGCATGTGTTTACTGCCGGAAGAATCAGTATCTTCAGGATGCAGTAGCTTTTATCTTGTAGAATTGCCTTATAATTTGCATCTGTTCCCAGAATAAATCTAATTTGACTGAGTTCAATAAACCAAAGACAGTTGCAATATTCAGTGGACAGCTTTGAGTATACTTGTTGGGATTGGCTACTTTAAGAAGGCATGCTGACCTCCTTCTGATGCCTTGGGGACAAAACCCTTGGTCCCTAGCTCTCTTGGCCAAAGAAGGTATGAGAAGCCTCCCAGGCCTCCTTAGGAAATCCTTTCTCTCTTATTAAACCTTCACGCTTTCTCCTAAGTAGCTACCAAAACAGCAACCTCCTCCGATTCTTTTTATTTTCAGTTCAGCACCGTGGTTTTTATTTTTTTGTTGGGCCAGTTACCTTCCCCTCACAATTTCTGTCCTTCTTTTAACTGTCCTCAAGAAGGGCAATTAAAAGAAGAGATTTTTGAGGATCTTTCTCCTTCCAGCAGTTAGAAAGGAGATGACAATCAAAACAGTCTTTGGATGTGATAGATGTTGACGATCAAGAAGTCTAAAGCAGGGTAGGAATGGTTGGAAATGAGGGGGAGGATCGAGAGAAAGGAGAGGTACAGGAGGCCGTGTCTATTCCTCCTCTTGCTAAGAAGGTCTGGAGGGAAAGCCTCAACAGTCCAAATTACAGGTTCTGAAGGAGGGAGGTGGTGCTTGAACCCGAAGGAGGAAGTAGAAATCAAGGAAGGCTTTGAGACCCTAAGGCACCAGGCATTTATTTTTCTCTGGGTTCCTTATCTGAGCTTTGGGGGGACTTTTCTATCACACAGACCTTGCCCAGATATTTCCTCTAGATCTTCTCACTCCCAGAGCAGTGCTTCTAGAATGAATGTCCCTCCTTCTACATGGACTTCATTCTCCAGGGAAGGGGAAGGAAGCAGAATTTTTCCATTTCCAGTTGGCTTTCATTTGCATGATACCTGTTGGGTCAGAACAAATGATACCTTAACTAAGCTCCATGATAGTTTCATATTTTAACTTTTTTAATTGTAGTTTTTATGTGCTATAGTCTCCAACATTTGGTAAATAATCCAGAAAGGATGGGGTGGCCCTGGTTGATAGGAAATGCAAGGCAGTTAAAATATATAGAACAGGAGAGAGAACACCAGAACCAAACCGCCCAGTTTTAAGCACAGATGTTTCACCTGCCAAGCATTTCTACTCTCTGTAAGTCAGGTTTGCTGAAACCTAGTATTGATTTCCACATGTATAAAATGAGGATTTCACCAGTCTTTTATTACCTTCTAGGGATATTGTAATAGCCAAATGGATGACTATGTGCCCAGGCCTTTAAAACTGTGCCTTGCACATAGTGAAGTCTCAAAAACATTTACTATAAGCTTTTGTAATTTCTACTTAAATTTCTCTGCAGCTCTCAAAGGTAGGCAGTAATATCTTATGCATGAAGAGCTGAGGTTTATAGAGACAAGTCACTTACCTAGAAGCACACCTAACAGGTAGTAGAAGTAGGAAATCAAACCCAAGGCAGAGGAAGAACCCATATCTCCCTTGTGTCATGTGGTCAGTCTGCTCCTTAAAAAACTTCATTCACCCCATCAGCACAGCCTGAGTTGGTCCAGACGAGGGAGAGGTTGTATAAATATTATATTTGCTGCATGACAGATTGGTTCTATAATCCTTTGCTTGGCTTAGAATAATGCTGGCTTCCACCCAAAAATACCCCAAGGACTCTCATTGTTAACTAGATTATACAGGTGAAGATTAACAAATCAAAGCATTGCTTTATTGCTATATGTCCATTTATAGTAGAATTATAGGTTTGGGGTATTTAATTTTTTTGTTAGTGTTACCAACAAATTCTACCAGTAATTGGAGGCCCTGGCATACAGCAGAGTTGGTATTTAGTGATTTAATTTTATTTTAAGATCTGTAATGCAGAAATGTAGAAAACATGACAGATGTGATCCTGCTGTCAGTTTTTTTAGCATTCAGTAGACTTCCATCTGAAGCTTAGATTTGGGGATTTCTGTATAATCAATGTGAAAAACAACGTTCTGTGCAGAGAGAGAGAGAGATGTTCAGTAGACCCCAAGATCCCACGTAACTGTAAAATATTGCTCAGCTTTTTACATCTGTTGATACAGTAATGAAGCCAGTTACTCACTGTTACCATTTTTGCTGTGTGATAGATACTTGGTGCTCCAAAAACAATAATTGAAAGGGCTTTGAAGTTGGTAAAGTGTTTACCTAAAAAACATGAGAGCCTGTGTTCATCCCCAAGAAACTATGTTGAAAAAGTATTATTAAATCAGGGCATGGTAGCACACTCTTGTGAACCATGTGCTGGAAATGCAGAGACAGGTGGACTCAGACTCACAAGCCAGCCAGCCTGGCCTATGTGGGGATGCTTGGCTAGGAAGAAAGAGATCCTGTCATAAAAAATAAACGTGCATGATACCCGACACAACACCCCCAGCCTCCAAGTTTGTTCTCTAGTCTCAGGCGAATGTGCACATGCACATAAATCTGCACACACATACGAATACTCACAGGTACACACAGATGCACAAATAACAATGACCATTAAAATGTTGATTCTCACCATGGTGCTGTTTCAGGCCTAGACAATTCTTGGTTTAAATTATCTAAACCTGTGTAATCAGCTCCTTCCAATCACAGATATTTAAGCCTGCAGTATCTAAACAATGGGCTTGACAGAACTGTGGAACCAGCTAAAAATACTTCTCTTTACGTGCATGTGGCCAGTTTAGTCTCCATAGATGAGCCCTTTGTTATCATGACACTTCGGCAATGTGCAGTGCCCA
>CABHPH010141917.1:0-38871 GCA_902168325.1 Peromyscus nudipes | reverse complement strand
GAGCTAGTGGCCAAACAGTTATAATTAATATAAGCCTCTGAGTAATTGTTTTATAAGCAGCTGTGGGACCACAGGCCAGGTGGGACCGGAGGGAAAACTTCCAGCTACACCCAGGTGCATGATGCCTCTTAGCCTCAATCAGTTCTTCTTCCCTTAGGTAGTTCATGGCAGATACTTTGTTACAGATGAGAAAAGTGACTACCACAGTGACTGAGGATGGTAACTTATTTGGGCTAATTACCAGTGTGATATAAAGGAGATTAGATAGATATATATATAGCTCTCTGCACATGGCTAGTTGAACAGAATTTGTTGGAAAATGATGATTTAAAAGCAATTCATAGAGTTCCACCAGCTGACAGCCTAAATGTGAGCTAAACAAAGAGAACAATAATAGGTATGCCAATGTGTACAGAGGAAAGCCCACAAAACCTCAATCCTACACACACAAAAACTACAGGCAACTAAGGAATGTTGAAGGTGAGAGAAATAGTCTTACCCAGGAAAGAGTACACCAATTACCAACTAGATATTCAATACCAAAGGGTCAGCCCTGAAATCATACATACAAGTGACATTATACTATTGAGTAGGTTAAACGTGTGTGTGTGTGTGTGTGTGTGAGAGAGAGAGAGAGAGAGAGAGAGAGAGAGAGAGAGAGAGAGAGAGGGAGAATGCAGGCAACAACAATGAAAAAAGAATCCATAGGTTCGAAAGAAAGTAGGAAGGATTTTAAGAAGGATTTGAAGGGAAGAATGGGAAAAAATAAAAGGAAAAAAAGACATAAATGAAATTCAAGAGTTCGTGAGATGGCTCAGTGAGTGGATACTTTCTGCTACACCTGACAATCCAGACTTAGTGATGAAGAGGTACATGGTAGGAAAAGAACTTGCTCTGTGACAAGTTGTCCTCTGACCTCCAAACACATGTGATTCTTTGTGGCACACATCACACACACACACACACACACACACACACACACGTACACACTCACACTCACACACATACACACACTCACACTCACACATACACACACAAATAAATTAAATTAAAAATATCTAAAAACAATGGAATTTTTAAAAATAAATTCTTTAGCAAATTTGAAATGAACATTATTCTTAACTATGGTCAGCATGCATGCAGTAGAATGCTGAAACAGCCTCCAAGTTCAGCTGACACTTTGCATCCTTTGATCAACATCTAATCTCACTTCATTCTTCCCTCCACCCCATCCCCACATCAGGTAACCATTGTTTCTATGAAATTGACTTACGCTTTGCACAGGAACATTGTGAGATAAATTAATGTTAATGGGTTTCATTAAATTTCCCTACATTGTAATATAAGTCAAAAAAATCACATTTTGCCTTGTAATTATATTACAATTATAATTTTTCAGTTAAAATATTTTAAAGGAATATTTTAGAAGAAAATAAAAAAGCAATGGAAAGACAGCAGAATAGTTACTATATGTATCCAGATACATGAGCTTCTCTATGCACAAAAAATAGGGTACCAAGTAATGATAATAAACTTCCTAAAAGAACAAATATCTAAGAAGTCCACTTGCTGCTGCTATTCAGTACTTTGTGGCTGTATTTACCATCCTGGTTTGCATTTAAGCCAGTTAGCACTGGATAGTCTACAACAGAGTATTAAAGGTTTGGAGAGGACATAATACACCCAAATGTTGAGACTGCCTTGGAAGCAAGCATCTACTCAGCATGAGGTGAAGAGCAAGCGGTCTCAATCAAATGCCAGGAATTAAAGAATTCTGTCTGAATGGGACCAGGCTGGAGAAATGGAAGCAGAACAGTTTCAGTAATATTGCTAAAACCACAAGCTTTGCTTTCATTGACCAAGCTTTTAGGAAGGCTCATGTATAAAGGAAAGAAGGCCTTCCCCAAGACAAGTGGAGAAAGAATGGCTATAACCTACATTGGTTAGACGAAATCCACTGCTACCTAGAATTTGCATATTTTTCCTCTGAATAAAAGACACAATATACAGCACACTGTCTTAACCAGGGCTCTAACAATTCTGAGTATAAGGTAGTACTATTTCATCACACTGAAGTTTGGGGCTCAAATACATAGACCACTGTTACGAGATATTTAAGCTGTGGACAGCCTGCCGATTTGTTTTGTCTATTCAAGGAAACTCTTCACTCTCAGTTGATAACTATAAACACTATAGTGACTTTAAAGATGTAGATAATAAGAAATGCCTGACACTATGAACAAAAGCTGATATTGATGAGAACACAAGAGATTTATTTCTTTCCCTCGGTGATAAAATTCAATAATTGCAAAGAAAATCACAGAGAAAGGTTTAATCTGTGCCCTTCTGCTACTCATAATCTATGCTTTGTGTCTGCAGAAAGATACCTTTCATTTTCTTTTCAGTCTGGGTTATTCTGGTGATCTATTGTGACCACTCCCAGTCCAACATATCTGTTTGTAACCACAACCTTCCATAGGACTTCCCATGAGTTTAATTTTGAGCAGTAGGTCTGTGCAATTACAAAATTGCACAGCAACATAAATTATAACATTATATTGCCCAGGAAAGAGAGGAGATTGCTGGACAGTAATTTAGATCTGAGAGATCTGTGATGAGACAATGAGCTTCACAGACCAGCTACATAACTCATTAAACTTCCTTTCTTATAGTTGGAAAATGAATAACTGAGGAAAACAGAAGTTCTCGAGTGCCTGAAACTTTCCCATAGCAAACATTTGGAGTGCCCCTAAACAATAAAAACTCAGAGTGTACTCCATGGGTCATTTTATTTAATCCTCATACTAACCCTACAAAGTAGGAATTATTATTTTCACTTTAAAAATGAATAGTTTGGAGAGGTTAAGTAAGTGCCTAAAGGTACCAGTTTGTTTCTTGTAATGAGTAGAGTTTCAAAGCCCAGTACGATCTCTGATACTAAACTTAATGAATATTTTTAATAATGTGTTATTAATATTTTTAAATGTTATACAATGTACTTTGATCATACATCTTCATCCCAGATCTACTCCCTCCCATCTCCCTACTGACTCAAATTCTCTCTCTCTCTCTCTCTCTCTCTCTCTCTCTCTCTCTCTCTCTCTCAACCTCTCACACCCAATTTATGTTGCCCACTCCCTCTTGAGTGTGGGGTCTGCCCTGGGGTGTGGTTGACCTATGTCATCAGCTAGCTCTCAAATGTCTCAAATGTCTCCTCAGCTAATAGTGCTCAATGAAGAAGATGAAGAGGGGGTAGAAAGATTGCAAGAGCTAGAGGTGGTGGAAGACTTCCAACAAATGTATCTGGAAGACTTCTAGATACAACAGGGCAGTTGTACATATGAGCTCACCTTGATTGTGCCACCATGCACAAAACTTGCTAAAACTCAAGCCAGAACAACTATTTTATATACTACTTATGCCTATACTTTTCTAATGTCAATACAAAATAACTCCTAACTGTATTACCTCCCTGCCTTCTTAGACTTCTACATTTGGCAAGGATTTTTCTGAACACCATTTATTGCTTGGTGAAACATAGAACTGTTGTGCTGTGGGATGTTCTGTATGGCAAATGTGTTGCTCTGATTGGTCAATAAATAAAACACTGATTAGCCAGTGGCTAGACAGGAAGTATAGGCGGGACTAACAGAGAGGAGAAAAGAAAGAACAGAAAGGCAGAAGGAGTCACTGCCAGCTGCCGCCATGACAAACAGCATGTGAAGATGCTGGTAAGCCACGAGCCACGTGGCAAGGTATAGATTTATAGAAATGGATTAATTTAAGATGTAAGGACAGTTAGCAAGAAGCCTGCCATGGCCATACAGTTTGTAAGCAACATAAGTCTCTGTGTTTACTTGGTTGGGTCTGAGTGGCTGTGGGACTGGCAGGTGAGAGAGATTTGTCCTGACCGTGGGCCAGGCAGGAAAACTCTAGCTACACTGTTGAGTGCTTCAGGTGTTTTCATTTAATCTTCATGATTACCCATATTATAAAACTATCCACATTTTACAGAAGAATAAAATAAGGAACAGAGAGTTGAATTCCCCAATATCATACAGATACTTGTGAGGCAACTTTGATTCAAACTCAAGTTTGCCTGGATCTGGCGCTCATCCATATAAGGATAAAACTATATGGAGTCAGATATCATTTGGAGGATATTTTAATGTCACAACATCTGAAAAAATGAATTTAATTTATTTTATTTAAACTACCACTTAGTATCCCTTTCATCACAGATAAGTGTCATACATGATTCTATCCTACACTACATTGGAGCTCAATAAATTCAATATCAGAAATCATTCTCCAGGGCAGAAATGGATTTCTATTTCTTCAACTCAGCATGGATTTCATGCTGAATAGGTGGCCATGTTTTTGAAAGGCAGGTACCTTTTTTTTTTTTTAGATACCTTTAATGTAAGAATCATCCCAACTCAATAAAGTGTTCATTTTATAAGAATTAAATGGTTCACTCAGTCAAGATATCTCTTTCATCTCGAGCCCTCATGTTCCCACTTCCCATCCCCTCCTCTCTACTCTACCCTCCCAGTTTACCCAGGAGATCTTAACCCTTTCCCCTTCCTGGAGCAATCTATGCGTGTTCCTCTTAGGGTCCTCCTCTTGACCTAGCTTCTCCAGGGTTGTGGATTGCAGCCTGGTTATCCTTTGCTTTGTGTCTAATATTCACTTAGAGAGGATGTGAGGGAGCAGGAGAAGGGGAGGGAGGGGGAACAGGGTTTGGTATGTAAAATGAAAAAAATTTAAAGAAATATAAAAAGAAAGAAAAAGAGAATTAAATGGAAGCTGAAGTTGACTGATTGAATCCAGTGGTTCCTGCTTCATGTTCTCTCAAGGACACACAATATTGGGGTGAAATTCTTCACCTGTATTACCAATTTTATTTATTTTGAGTACATATTATGTGTTTCTACTATATGCTATAGAGATCACATAGTGAGTGTGCATACCAGAACAGCAATAAATGGGGACTTAAGTATTAACTGAGTGAGACTCACACTCCCTCTTCTATTCACACAGTTTCTATTTCTTTTTTATGTAAAATTTCATGTGTTCTCTTTATTTGGTCAGAAACCAACACATGTGGGAGCAAAGACCACCCTGCTGACCAGTTTGCACCAGAATCCAGCAAAGTAGGTGGTGTACAATAGCTCAGATCAAAAGATTTTTATTGAGTTAAGAATGTAAAAGCAGAGGCTAGAGAGACGGCCCAGTAATTAAGAGCACTCACTGCTTTTCTGGACAATTCAATTTCAGATACCTGCATATGTGTCAGGCAACTCACAACCACTTGTTATTCCAGCTTCAGGGAGCCTGACACTCTCTTCTGTACCTGCACGGACATGCATAAGTAAAAAACAATTCAAAAATAATAGCATATGATAATTAACACAGAGACCCCAAACTGGTTAATGCTCAAAGAGTGAGAGACCTTGGAGCACTCAGTTCTAAATGGGAGGTCTTTACAAAGACCTTGACTCAAAGATTAGGGATCTATGCAGAAGAGAAAGCTGAGAGACTCTAAGAGATAAAGGTGGCATGTGACTCCAAAGAAGCAGTATCTTCCAGACATTGCAGGACTGATACACACATGAACTCACAGACCCCGTGACAGCATACATAGAGCCTATACAGGTTCAAACCAGACAAAAATCTCAGCTCTAAGAAGGGGAAGTAGACACAAGGTCCCTCCCCTAACCAAGAAGCTGTTTGCAATCAACGCATGCTGGAAAAGGGAAAAACCATTTTCTTTAATTGAGTGTCCCTGGGAACATCAACTACACTCCAGGGAGGACCAATGACCAGGAATAATTGACCAACACAAAAGAAACTCCATGTGTTTGTTTGTTTGCTTGTGTGTGTGTGTGTGTGTGTGTGTGTGTGTGTACAATTTGTTTTGTTTTGATATTTTTATCTTATGGTTTTGTTTGTTTTTATTTTTTAGTACTTTCGTTTGTAATTTATTTTTTATTAAATTTTTTCTTACAATATATTTTGATCATATTTATTTCCCTTTCCCTAACTCTTCCCAGATCTTTCCCACCTAACTACCTATCCAACTTCATGTTCTCTCTCTCTCTCAAACAAACAAAAACAAAAAAATAAAGCAAACAAACAAAAACTTAATTAGACAAAAAAAAAAGGAGATAAATGTCCCAGCTTAACTAGTCAGGTAGAGATCAACTTATCACTATTTCCACTGTTCTGTTTACAACAGAAAACGCTCATGCACATTGTAGACAGAGATCATTTACTCAGGTGGCCAATTCAGTACCTGCTGAAAATCCTCTCTCTCTCTCTCTCTCTCTCTCTCTCTCTCTCTCTCTCTCTCTCTCTCTCTCTCTCACACACACACACACACACACACACACACACACACACACACACACACACAGAAAGAACATTTAGCCAAATGTCCAGGTTCCCAATTATACAGTCAAGTTATCACAGGAAATTAGCCATCAAATTATCCAAGAGTATTAATGACTGACAATCCATGAATGACTTACTCTCTGAGAATTTACTCCAACAAAAGGAATAATTTTACCTAAGATTTATATGCATTCATTTGAGACATCTGCTCTTTCAGTGTTTGACAGGAAGTGAAGATAGAGGGGTTGGAAACAAAGGCTCTGTCTCTTTGCCTCAATCTGGAACAACTCTAGAACCTCCAGTCTAGAACCCCTGGAGGAGACTGCTGAGGCAACTTCTGGGTCTGCATGATCTTCTCCTTTGTCTCAACCCTGCTTTGCTACCACCCTCATCACTGGGATGAAAACAGCTGGGGTTCCCAGAATGTTCCTTCATGAATCCAAATTCTCAAATGAAATATTGTTTCTAGAGAGCCTATGCTACGAAAGGCTGAAGCCATGATATGTTCTGTGAGCTCATGGTTTCTCACAGAATTCTATTCTATTCCAGATCTCTTACAGACAGACCAAGGAGAGTATAACTCTTCCAGGAAGACCCCACACTATTTGGCATCATCATTCCTAGTCACATTTCCCAAGCTCCTAACTTGACTTATCTACCCTCCAATTTCTGTGTTGGTTCAATGTTTAATTGAAAGGCTGATACTAAAGGTATATAAAACCATTTAACAATTGAAACATCAATCTATCTACTATAATGAAATAAGATTATCAAAACATGCCACTATTAAATTCTCCAGGGAAATTTCAAGTTTTACCCAATCATAAAAGACCTTACATTTGTTGTTATTGTTTTAATTTTGTTGTCTAAATTGGAATATCACTCTCAAAGTAATCCTGATAAGACCGTGTACAAAGATCAGCCCCACATAAGTAAATCGAAATTCAATTTATTAACACAAAGTTGATGAATTGTGTAACTTCTCTAAACCATACTTATAAAGGTCTTTAACATTATTCCCTCATGAATTCTAAAAGGCTACAATTTTACACCCTCTGGGTTGGCTGAGTTGAGCTTCTCTGATCCCTGCTTCCCAGTCTACAACCTATATATTGCTGTGGGATGGTCTGTATGTCAAATGTGTTGCTCTGATTGGTCAATAAATAAATACTGATTGGCCAGTAGCCAGGTGGGAAGTATAGGCGGGACTAACAGAGAGGAGAATTGAGAGAACAGGAAGGCGGAGGGAGACACTGCCAACCGCTGTCATGACAAGCAACATGTGAAGACGCCGGTAAGCCACAAGCCACGTGACAAGGTATAGATTTATAGAAATTGATTAATTTAAGATATAAGAACTAGATAGCTAGAAGCCTGAGCCATTAGGCCAAACAGTTTAAATAATATAAGTGTGTGTGTGTTTATTTTATAAGTGGGCTGTCGGACTGCCGGGGCTTGGCAGGACCCAGAGAGAAAACTCTCCAGCTACAATATATTGACAATATTAACCAAGAGAAAAATTCATATTCTTCAATGTCTAAAAAATGAGAACACAGTGATTCGAGTTGTGCCTGGGATTTATGTGGGTCAACCCATACTTTGGTGGGTATCTCACTAATCATCAATCACTTCTGACTGGAATATGAGCTTCTGTGTGATATTATGCTACAAAATAAAAGACTGTTCAATTACTCAGTTTTTTTTCAGCCGTGTAATCAAATACCTAAGCAAAACAATTTAAGGGAGACCAGATTTATTTTATTTTGGGTGCCTGTTCCAGGGTATTCAGTCCACACTCGGTTGGTCCTATGTGCTTGGGCAGACATGGTTGGCAGAAGCATGTTGAGAAGGTTCTTCACCTCATGGGAATCAAAGCAGAGAGAAGAGGAGAATGAACCTGGAACCTTTAGAAACACGTCCTCAAGGAAATACTTTCTCAAACTAGACCCCACCTCCCTAAATTTCCAGAACTTCCCAAAATAGCACCATTAGCTAAGGGACAGCATAAGAGCCTGTGGGGATTTTTAGTTTATCTATATCTGAATACACATAATGGTAAAAATCTACAGTCATTTTCCAACTGAACACATGATATGATGAGCCATACTAAGAAAGCACAGCCACGAGGGTAAGAAAAGAACAATCAAGAGGCTTTGTCTCAAAACACAACCACACGGTCTTTCAACTGGAAGTGTCCCTCAGTGAATTTTGTAAAGCTGTATAAATTTAAATTGGAGGCTTCTGGAATGTTTTACAGAGAGCTTCTCACACATGCTCTCTCTTCTCGTAAGAGCCCACAGACAGTTCTCGGAAGAAAAAAGCTTACATCTGGAGCGGTGCCTTCCTGCACAGAGGACCAGAAGGTTAGAACCCCTCACACATGACTCAAGGTGTCCCATAGTGAAGTCCTCCCTGGAAGCACAGACTCACTAGATCAGGCACTGGGGTGGTCAGCGGGAAAGGATTCTACCACACCAGCCAACAGGACATACTTCTCAGTGCAGTCCAGCAATCCCAGCTGTGATGACAGCCCATTTGTACACAGAACCAAACGTAACCAGCAGTTTTATTTTCATTGGCAGCTACCTTTGTGATTCTGATGCTCCTCAGTTACACTTTCCAGAGCTTCAAAAATGATCTTTCCATATTGTCTACAAGTTGGCAAGGTGGCAGGAGTACGGGAAAGTGACTGGAAACACCATGTGTTTCTTCTGTTCTTTGTAGCTAAGAGGATGCAGCCCCTTGGGAGAAGGGGTATGCATCAGGATTCTAAGATTTTTAGACTAACTACACTTTGGCTTCAGGCTCAAATTTACATAATAATAAAATAAATAGCTTTATTTTTTTTTTCAAAAGTGTAAATCCCAGAAAAGCTTACAAAGGTGCAATTAGTCATTATTCTAACTCACTAGCGTGTAGGAGGATGCAAGTTACCCACAGGAAGAAGTGTTTCAAAGAACCTGTTCTAGGTTCCTCACTGGATTGGCCAGCGATAAAACACTAGCCAAAAGCAGCTTGGGAAGGAAAGCGCATTGGACACACAGCTTGAGTTGACAGGAACTTGGAGGCAGGAACTGAAGCAGAGGCCGCAGAGGAATGCTGCTTACTGGCTTGTTCCCATGACTTGCTCAGCCTGCTTTATTAAACAAACCAGGACCACCTGCACAGGGTGGGGCCATCCACAGTAGGCTAGTCCTCTTACATCAATCATTAGTCATGATAATGCCGCTATAATCTTGCCTACAGGACAATCTGGTGTAAGCAAGTCCTCAATTGAAGACTGTTCTTCCCAGGTGACTCTAGATTGTGTCAAGTTGGCAAAAACTACTCAGCACAGAACTGTAAGGTATTTTGTGTATGAATCATAGAAAAAGAAAGAGATTGAAATACTTTTCTAACATTCATAACTTTTAATGAGTTTGTTCATTGATAAGTTCACAGATGTATATAATGCATTCTGGTTACTCGCAACCACTTGTTGCCAATCCACCCCTATCAACCCTTCTCCCCCCTGCAGGACCCATTCTTATATATTTATTGTTCTGTTTTGGTTTTGAGTGAGCTACTCAGTTTAACCATTGCCGTCTTTGTGGCCATGGGTTTGGAACCATCCTGTGGAGCCTGATGGGCTCAGCAGTGTGTACACAGCTTAAGACAAGGGCTGTCCTCCTCTAGAATCCATTAGCTTCCAATAGGTCAATAGTCATAAATCCCTCCTTGATCCATTACTGAATGGTTACAGGCCCAACCCTGTGTAGGCAACCATGGCTACTATGAAGTTACGCTTACTTATGGCTGTGCCTTACCTAACTTAAATTATTTTATATGCTGCAATGTCATTATCATCATTGGACAACATTCTTTCAATGCAAAATATAGCTCTCACCTCAAAGGGAATGAGTTAGTTTGTTCTGGAGCCAAACTCAAGCAACCAGGCCCTGGGAACAGATTTGAATCACACCAAAACATGTTCCAATATGGTAATGATTTCATAAATTTTTATAGTAATAGAACAAAGAAAGTGATAAATCAAGGCTTTTTTCCCAAATACATTGATAGAAGGGTCATGTTTACAATAGATTACAGCAAAGCAAGGCAATGTTGGCTATAGGTCTCAGATACAAAGTGAGACTATTCTTAGCTTTGGGTTTGGTGGAAGCTAGTATTCTGTTAATTGAATACATTCCAAATAACTGTCCCTGATAATCACAGAATGTTAGAATAAGACATAGAGGTGGGCAATGAATGGTCATTACAGGGACTTAGTGTAACAGGGTAAAGGTTTCTCCATCTTGTCTCAGCAGAAGCCATCTTTGGTTTTTACACTATGCCCTGAGAAGTCCCTTGGGAAAATATTCAACCCTGTTCTAGAAACTCGGGATCAAAATGCCCCAGCTAACTGCATGTTCTTGGCTCTTATTAAACTGCTTGCTTGCTTCTCCCTGCAACTGCAACAAGGATGTAGCTTTTCTGTGTTCTTGGTCTTTAAAAGCACCCTGTAAAATATGCATTTGGGGGTGCTCTGTGAGAAGTATTTCTCTCCAGGTAGCCTCTGGCCAGCTTAATACAGATTCTTAATTTGAACTTTGGTCATGCCGAGGAGTCTCTGGGATTTTTATCCCATAACACTTAATATAGCCTGAGATAATTTAGCTCTGGATCTACTACATTCCAACATTCCACAACTGGGAAGTTCTAGTCAGTCAATCAGCCTTACAGAATCTTTAACACAAATTTGACAATTTTTCAGTGAAAATAATTTCATAGTTTCCATCTTAAGTGATCCTGTTTTTAGTCCACATATTTATCACAAGGTATAAAATGCATTAATTATATGTTAAATTCTACAAGGTCTTCAGGAGACATCAGTGAGAAGTGAAAAGATAGGCGAGCAGAGGCACACATGAATGACTTTGATCTGCTAGCCTTTTCAGACTACTGCTTTGTATTCCATCTGAGAATTTCCCTGATCAAATTAATAAATTGGGAAACATATACAGTGTGTAATTTGTATATTTCTTTCTCCATTCAAATTGCACAGAATAGGGTAAAATTGATTTATTGATTGACTAAATTTAGATTTATGGGGTGGAGAGATGACTCAGCAGTAAAAAGCATTTGCTATTCTTGCAAAGGACCCAAATTTAATTCCCAGCACTCACATGGTGGCTCACAACTGTCTATAGCACCATTTCCAAGGGATATGAGGCCTTCTTCTGGTTTCCTCATATACCTGGCATGGATGTAATATACATACGCACATGTAAGCAAAACACTCACACACAGAAAATAAAAATAAATAAATCACTGTTTAATTTGCATGTGAGGCAATTAAGCAGAAAAGAAAAAGTTGAAATAGATCATGTGTATATATGTAAATTGTAAAATCAAGAAATCAATACAAACATAATTTCATTGTACGAATTTCCAAGTGGACATCACCTTCTGGTATAGACAATGAAAGGGATAATTAGGGCCAATTATAGTTCTCATTTCAGTAAAGATGGGATTATCAGTTCTAAAAGGAAAACTGTGTTCTTCTATAAATTCCTTCTAAAACAATTGTTCAGAGAAAATCTCATGCAAGGGTGAAATTAGATAGCAGAGAAAAAAATCTTTAACCTTATTTCCAGTAAATGATTTAGCAAATTTTATTGTAGCAACTAGAAGAAACGACAAGTGCCTAACACTAACTATAATTTATTATGTGAGAATTATAGAGAGAATAAGTGAATGCAATCTGATGAGTAGGCTTGTGGTGATTCAATCTAATTGAGAGAATGAGCTGCCCTCTGCCCCCTCCATGCTCAGCTGAGAAGCAGCAAAGCTCTCAAGGACTTTTGAGTCACACAACACCATTACCAACTGGTGCATGGCCCACATGCTGAGGGCCATGGTGTCCCAGCCTTGCTTGATCCTCCCCTTCCTTGATATGTCGCCTTCTTCCTCTCTGGAATGGGAATGTTTGCACTAAGCCATGGTATGGTGGAAGGCTCTAATTTGTTTTTTAATTCACAGAGAGTCACAGTTAAGAAACTGCCTTGAGTCTCAGGAAATGCTTTTTTCAGTATATTTATATTTATGGGTTGGAGAAATGGATCAGCAGTAAAAAGCACTTGCTGTTCTTGCAGAGACCCAAATTCAATTCCCAGCATTCCCATTGTGCCTTATAACTGCCTGTAACACCAATTCCAGTGGATCTGATGCCCTCTTCTGGCCTTTAAAGTTGCTTTTTGACAGATATTTTGAACAGTATTGGGACTATTACAGACTATAAGGACAGCTGAAGCTGAATGAATGGATGAATTCTGCACCATGAGGTAGCCATGAGCCATTGGGTACCAAGAGCAGAATGTGGATGTTTGGATGTGAAATGTCTTCCACAGGCTTGTTGGTCACCTGCAGGCAGTGTTATTTGGGAAGGGTGTAGAGGTAGGGCCTCACTAAAGAAAAGCAGCCAGTGGAGCTGGCCTTGAGATTCGACAGCACGCTCCATTCCACTTCACTCTCTGCTGCCTGACTGTGGAGGCATTGTGACCAGCAGCCCCTGCTCTTGCCTTCATGCCTCCCCTCTAGGATGGACTGGATCCCCTCAAACTGTGAGCAAAAATCAACCCTTCCCCTTAAGTTACTTTTTGACAGATATTTTATCAAAGCTATGACCAACATAACTGACAGATTCAGAAGTTGGACCTTTGTCCCCTACTGCATCATGAGTTCAATGGTGAAGTTTGACCCACTCATTTCTCTCCAAACACATGAGTTAACTTTCATTTTTCAATTTTTTTCGAAAGCACTAGAAACACTTATCACCCTAGAGCAAATATACGTATTAGGGCATTTCCTCTTAGGATGTCTTACTGTCTGTGGCTACATATCTGTCTGGCCACCATCATCAGCTCATGAGTTGACACAAAAAGATAGACAAAGAACTTCATTTTGGAAAGATTGTCTGTCTGTTACTAATGGCCCTGATTCCAGAAGCTTCTATCAGGCGTATCTCTGTCATTTGTTGGCAGGTGAGTGTTTTATTGTTTTGATAACATACTTTCATATTCTTGCAGACCAAGGGCTGAAAGTAAAAATGCTGGCCAGGACTTGAAGCCCTGGCTGTACATACCCTTTTATCAGTTTTGGAATAGGATACCTCTACTCTTCTAACTACTGTAAAACAAAGAAAATGTAACAAACTCAGCTATTGCCTAGTTTATGGGAGTAAAGAAGTGACTAGTACATGTTACACATCTCTTTGCTATTATAAGCAGATTCAAGAAGAGTTAGGCCTTATATATCATCTAAGGAAGAGGATTCCGTTATCTCCTTATATACAGCATCAGATCCATTTTCCTGCATTCAAAGGCCCATACCTTAAAACAGATATTCGAAATGCAGTGGAAGGCATCTAAGGTAGGAAATCCTGAAGGATAGCTAGTATGCATGTCTGTGTGTGTTGAAAAACAATCAACAGTGGCCAGACTATCTCCTTATGCAATCATTTTGTGTGGCTCTGGTAGCCCAGAAAACAACAACTAATCTGGCTAAAAGCACCTTAGCAAACACTAAGTTTTTGTGAAGTCAAAATATAAGATGAAAAGGAATCACAGGACACCTCAAACTCATTTCAAAGGAGCACCACAGACCCAGCCTTCTGGAGACCACAAAAGCTTTTCTCTTGGGAAAGAAATGCTTTGATGTTCATTTTTGCAGCTTTTTCTTCTTTCTAAAGCCCACAACATAAAGCAATGCCATGTAGAATTCTAGATATTCACATCCATTAAGCTGTTCTGGAATGAAAACAGGCACTTATAAAATTTTCAAATTACGATAATTTGTATTCTATGATTGGAATGGGACCCATGGAAATTGAGTTTAAGTTATATGGGCTTATATTCTTAAACATATTCAATATTCATTAAGATGTCACATTGACATAACTTTTAAAAACTCAAAGGTTTTCTATTCATCAAATGAAACAATATGTGTCTATAACAAAATACCCAGGGCTAGGTAACTGTATAAAAAATAAAGCTGTTCAAAGTTCACAGTTCTAGATGTTGGAGGAAATGACATCACCATCTTTCTTGCTCTCAAGTACTTATGGTGAATGGCATCACAATCACAGGAGCACTTGGGAAAAGAGAGATAGCATCACCAGACCAAGAACACAAAGACCAAGGGGAAGGAGTCAATTCCTTCCCACACAGGCCTGACACTTAAAGGTCCTATTACTGGTTGACAATGCCTCATGGGCACCAAGTTCCTGACCCATGACTGATTTCTGTAACTCAGTAAATGGAGATTTTACATACAAAATTATAATCAAATTATGTACAGCTCACATTTGAATTTTCCCTATGCGATTTACCAAAGGTCAAATTACCATGCTACTCTCTTAACTGTCTGAATTAAAATACAGAGTTGCTGTGACTTAAGTAATTGCACCTCTATGTTAAGTGTTATATTGCTTCCCAGTTTTCTACAATGCCTAGGTTCTTTACTTTACTTTTTGAATTTTTTTCCTTTCCTTCTTTCTTTTGTCTTTCTTGTTCTAGAGCATTAATTTGCATATATTATGTCCTTTTATCCAAAAAGGTCAATTGTTATGTGACTTATTAGTTGATAAGACTTAACAGCAAATAGGCAACTCTTATTTCTTCAAAGCATCATCATTATGATTTTAAATGCATCTTTGATGTTGTTACAGGATTATATTTAGTTCTTGTTTGTTGTAAAATTTCTTTGTTGAAAACATTTTCACACAATATATTTTAATCATTTTTTCTCATTCCTCTATTCCTTCCAGGCCCTCCCCACCTCCCTACACACCCAACTTCATGTTCTTTTTTTCTCTCTCTCTCTTTAAAACAAAGAATAAAACAATAAACAAGAGATACATACAAATGAAAACCCACAAAATCTAAAATCAAAGTAAGTAAAAGACCAATAAGACAAAAAATATGTCTAAATAAAGCAAATTGAGACAAGAACTCCACGAAAGCACCACTGAGTTCATTTAGTGCTGTCCAGCTACTCCTGGGCACGGAGCCTGTCCTAAAGTGTGGCTTCTCCATTCGACTGTGTTAAAGAAAACTGAACTTTTCTTTACCAACAGGTATCAATTGCAGATAGCTTTTTGCTTAGGGGTGGCAAATTATGTCCACTTCCTCCTCTCTGTTCTGGGACCTTGTCTGACTTGATCTTGTGCAGGTCTTGTGCATACTACTATAGTTTCTCTGAGTTCATATGCCTATCAGTCTTATTGTATCTGGAAGACACTATTTCCTTGGTGTCATCCATCCCTCTGAATATTACAATTTTTCTGCCTCCTTCTACACAAAGATTCATGAGCTTTGACAAGGCCTTTAATGAAAACGGCTCATTTAGGACTGAATTCTCCCTAAGTCCAATCAGAATGTGGTTAGTAACTCCCATAATATTTATGCCCCCATTGCATCAGTGTATCTAGTAGGTAGGTCACTATTGTTCGCCACAAGGTTTGTAGCCAGAAGATATGGTACCAGTACCATACAGAGTACCTTTCAGTACATAAACACTAGTCAGTAGGGATAAAGCTTCTAGTTATGTACCAGCTCAACTTCTCCATGTTCAATGATGTGTGCCTTTGTTATCAGGGAAATGCAAATCAAAACAGCTCTGAGATATCATTTTACACCTGTCAGAATGACTAAATCAAAAACACTGAAGACAGCTTATGTTGGAGAGGATGTGGAGCAAGGGGAACAATCTTCCACTGTTGGTGGGAGTACAAACTTATACAGCCACTTTGGAAATCAGTATGACGTTTTCTCAGAAAATTGGGAATCAATCTTCCTCAAGACTCGGCTATACCACCTTTAGGCATATACCTAATAAATGCTCAATCATACCACAAGGAAACATGCTCAACTATCTTCATAGCAGCATTATTTATGATAGCCAGAACATGGAAACAACCTAGATGCCCCTCAACCAAAGAATGGATTAAGAAAATGTGGTACATATACACAATGGAGTACTACTCATCAGGGAAAAACAATGACATCATGAGGTTTGCAGGCGAATGGATGAAACTAGAAAATATCATCCTGAGTGAGGTATCCTAGACTCAGAAGGACAAACATAGTATGTACTCAGTCATAAGTGGATACTAGATGTAAAGCAAAGGATAACCAGACTACAACCCACAGCTCCAGAGAAGCTAGCTAATGAGGAGGATCACCTATAATATTTTTGAAGTGAGCTTCTGCAAAACGGGCCCAGCTCTGCACTTTGTAGGAGATCATGGTGAATTAACTTCATGGTAACGCCACAAGCCCTATCTTCTCATACACATTTCCTGAAATGACCCTCTCCTTAAGTGGAGGCAGTATATGTGACTGGACCCTTATCAGTTGAACATGGCAAGTTAACAGGATGTATCTTTCATTACTATGTTTCATGGCTGATGTGATGTAGTGATATTAAGGTGTTTGGGGAGATGCATGAAACAAGAGGTCACGTTGAATATGTCAATGTAGTAAGGAACTATAGGTGGTTTCTAGTTCTCTGGGTTCTGAGGGAAACCACCAACCAAGAGCAGGCAAAAGCCAGGAAACTTAATTCTGCCAATACTAAATGAGCTTAGAAGAAGAATCTGACCCTGTCAGAATTCCAGATCAGCCTGGCCAACCAACTTATGGGTGAGGTTTGAGAAGATGGCTTAGGCATTCTGGCCACAGAAATTGTTAGATAATATTCATGTGTTCATTTAAGCTGCAATTTTTTAGTAATTTTTTAATTCTTGAGAATTTTATACATGTATTTAGAGAAATATGATCATATGTGTCTTAGGGTTTCTATTGCTGTGAAAAGACATCATGACCATGGCAACTCTTATAAAGGAAAAACATTTAATTGGTGTGGCTTACGTTTTCAGAGGTTTAGTACATTATCATCATGGTGCAACATGGTTGCAGTTGTGTACAGGCAGACATGGTGCTGGAGAAGTAGCTGGGAGTCCTACATCTTTACTCAAAGGCAACAAGAAGTGGTCTGTCTCACTGGGTGTAGCTTGAGCATAGGAGACTTCAAAGCCCACCCCCACAGTGACATACTTCCTCTAACAAGGTCACACTTACTCCAACAAGACCACACTTCATTAGTGCCACTCCCTTTGGGGCCATTTTCTTTCAAACCATCACAATATGTGCCCTGTACTTCCCTTTCCCCTCCAACTCCCTTCATAGTCTTCCAACATATCTGTCTTAGTTAGGGTTTTCACTTTTGTGAAGAGACACCATGACCATGGCAGTTCTTACAAAGGAAAACATTTAATTGGGTAGTTTATAGCTTCAGAGGGTTAGTCCATTATCATCATGGTGGGACATGGTGGCATGCAGGCAGACATGGTGCTGGAGAAGGAGCTCAGAGTAGAGAAGGAACTACATCTTGATCCCACAGGCAACAGGAAATGAACTGAGACACTGGACATATCTTGAGCAAAGGCGATCTCAAAGTGTACAGGCAAACATGCTGCTGGAAAAGTAGCTGAGAGTCCTATATCTTGACTCAAAGGCAGCAGGAAGTGGTCTGTCTCACTGGGTGTAGCTTAAGCATAGGAGACCTCAAAGCCCTCCCCCACAGTGACACACTTCCTCCAACAAGGCCACACCTACTCCAACAAAGCCACACCTCCTAATAGTGCCACTCCCAATGAGCTTATGGTGGCCAATTGCATTCAAACTAACACAATATTCTCCTGTCAACACCCCATTTCCCTCTCACTCCTCAGCAAGTCTTATTTTGTGATTATATATATATATATATATATATATATATATATATATATATGTATGTATGTATGTATGAATGGGTGTGGGGCCATCCCCTGGAGCATGGAAAACATAACAATGGCAATACTCTCAAAAAAGAATGACTGGCCTCTGTCAGCAGCTATCACTGGCTACTAGCTCCAGTAAAGATTGGAGCCTAAGAAAACACTTGCCTATCTACGCTAGAATTTTGGCTGGCTTGATCTTATGCAGGTAACCACAGCTACTGAGTTCACAAATACAACAGCTGTGTCATATCCAGAAGACATTTCCCCATCTTCCTGCTCTTACCTTTTTCCAGCCTCTTCTGCTATAATGTTCCATTATAGGCTGCCAAATTTTAGCAATTGGTTATCAAAATCAATGGAAAGATAATATAAGGTTGACATCCACGTGGGAGAAAAGGATTAATTATATGAATACCCAAATAGCTGACAAGGATTTTTCCAGCAGAAAGAACTTTGGTCTAGCACGTTATATAATAGCCCATTAGACAGGAAACCATGGGAAAGGCCTCAAGTTTGAAGTCACACGAAGAATTCAAACAGCTGAGGGGAGTGTCTAGACAGAGACGGCTGGCAGACTCCTCAATTTCCACCCAGCCAAGGTTTACTGAGGTGCCTCTCAGAAGGAAGTTTTCATTGCTCCCTAAAAGACACAGAAGTGACTGACAGAGCCAATGACGTGAAGGAACCTGGAGGATTTAGATCTTAAGGCTTGAACAGAAGATTCAAGCCAGCTTCAGAAGCTGTCAGTGAAGGTCACAATAAAGACAAGTGCTCACAGAGCGGCCTTCTTTCTCAAATTCCAGGACAACTTATAAGGCCACTTCTTGGAAAAGGAAAATGAGAGAGAAAGAATTCCATGGCACTATGCTTAAGCAATCAAAGCAGCCCCTATAAAACAGACTATTCAAGTTTCTACTATCAGTGAAAAATAGAAAGTTGAAAAAAAGTAATTCAATTTTAGTTGCAGAGAAGTGAAATAACATTTCTGCAATTCAAAGTGCCACCCACCTGTTAAGCATATAATTTGGGTACCATTATATGTACTGTGAGAGAAATTACACATTTTTGTGTGTGTGCATGTATTAATAGTCTATTTGGCCTCTGTCTTATCAGGTTTCATCCCATTTCCAGCAGAAATTATATTATTCTGTTATCCTACATTTTCCCATTGGTTCCTTATATTTAAATACATGTAAAAACTCAATTGCTATCAATGAGGTTTTTTCACTTCAAATACTTCCCATATCTCTTCAATCTGCTTTGTTGAAGCAATAAAACTCCCCACACTTATGAGAGCTCGTTCACTTTTTTTTTCTTTTTTTGAGACAGGGTGTAGCCTAAGCTGATCTTGAACTCATTGTGTGGTTCAGGCTGACCTCAAACAGCAATCCTCCTGTTTCAACCCCTAGAGTTCTGAGACTACAGGTCTGATTCTCCACACTTGGTTTCAGTTATGTATTTCTGCATTCTATGCAAAGCATCTGTCATGGCTCTAACACAAAGTAAATTTCCTTTCTACAAGTGCATGTCAGCTGTTATTAAATTATAAGCGTCCCCAGCCCTTCTCTACTCAGGGTAGCCCCATCAACTAAAGGAGAGTCAGATTGGAAGTCCTCATCTTGTATCTGTTCCTTGGGGGCTTGTGACAGAGAGTCCAGAAGAAAGGGAAATGTAAAAAATGTTAATGCCATGGGCTATGGCTGGGAAATCTTTAAACAGGGAAAGGCCTTGAGATTTTAAGGACAGTTCAGGAGCAGAAAGGATGTGGAAGTAGTTGCAATGAATAAGAAAATGAAAGAGGAAAATGCTTAAATATTGCTATGATTTATCTTTGTTCGTACTTTTTGAAACAAACACAAGTGAAGTATCTGTGGCTTCAAGACTGCTTTTTGTTTATCTTAAGCATAATTTTACTGATTCTGGGCATTGTATAAGTCAACAGGTTTTTTGTGATGCGATGCGATGAGTGATTTTATTTCCTGGCCATTTGTGATCACCATTATACTGAATTGTACAGAAATTAACCCAAACTACTACCTCACTTACTTTGAAATATTTCATTTAAAGTAGACAGGATGCATCTTGTGAAAGGTTGTTTACAATTTCATCCACATGTGTTGCTCACTTTGCCCCATAATACAGAATTGCAAAGTCTTAGAAACACATAATGCAAAATCTCTCTCTCTCTCTCTCTCTCTCTCTCTCTCTCTCTCTCTCTCTCTCTCTCTCTCTCTCCCCAGACTTCTGTTGTTCACTGGGATCAGTTGAACTTGTCTGCTACAGTTAGGTTTAAATATTTTCTTAATTCTTTTTATGATTATTGGAATGGCGAAAATTCAAAGAACAGTTTCCATTGTGGGGAAAAAGACAGAAGTTCTAAAAAGCCAATCCACTGCATGTACATTTCAAGCCCTAATTTACATCACATCCACTAAAGATCCATTGATCCAAGTCTTGAGTTGACTGGCTAAGTGTTGTATAACAATCCCCTCTAAAATTAAAACCTTTCATCTCGAAAGGAAGCTCATTAAGACACAAGATGTTAAAGAAGGATGGGTCAAAACAACAGGATGTTCTAAGGGGAGGTGATGACTTTCAATCCTTCAGAGATGCTTTTTTAAGCTCATGAAGAAAACAACTGAGTCCTCAAACAATCCCTAAAACTGACCAGATACAATAGTCCCCACCCTGTCTAAGAGTATATAAGTAGTAAAGACTGTTGAGAGACACTCTCACACCAGCCAAGCCAACTGAAGGAGACAAATACCTACCTAGCTGCTTAGAAGATGCTCAGACACACGGAGCCACCTGGAAGTAACACACCAGCCAAGTTGACTGGAAGAGGCTCAGACCACCTGAGCTGCCTAAAAGAGATGCTCTCCAACCTGCCAAGCTGCCCGAAGATGTGTCGTGAGCTCCAGGGTTTCAGCTGTCTCTAAGCTGTGCCACTCATGCTGGGCTAGGCTCTTGGTGATGTAACTGTCTTTGAGTTATTTCTGCTCCTACAAATAACCCCTCACCCACGCTTCTATAAGTAACCACAACAAAACTCATTAGTTCATCAACTTGGATTTTGGTGAACTAAAGTAAGTAAGAACCTTACTCTTGATCTGTCATTGGTGTCACATCTCCTCAGAAATAGTGTCAGCAACATTAAATCCCAAGTCAAGAATTGGAGATACACATACATCATAGCATAAAGTTATTTTACTACAGGGAAGAATGAAAAACTGGGACCAGTGTTTTAACCTGTACATACCACTAAAATACATTTTTATTATACTTTTTGTCTTAGTCACTGTCCTATTGCTCTAAAGAGGTATCATGACCAAAGCACCTCTTAAAAAATAAAACATTCAACTGAGGGCTTGTTCATAGTTTCAGAGCCTTAGTCCACTGTCATTATGGTGGGAAGCATGGTGGCATGCAGGCAGACACTGGAGCAGTAGCTGAGAGTGCTACATCCTGATCTACAGGCAGAGAAAGAGACTCTGGGCTAGACATGGACTTTTAAAATCTCAAAACCAACCCCCAGTAACACACTTCCTTCAATAAAGCTACACATCCTAACCCTTCTAATCCTTTCAAGTAGTGCCACCTTCTGGTGATGAAGCATTCAAATATATGAGCCTATGGGGACCATTCTTATCTAAATCACAACACCTGTATTGAATTTTACATTTTTATGCATTAATGAATGCTAAAGTATTTCCTAATAAATTCATAGGATCCTGTGTAACTTCTTATTACCATGATTTCCAACCATGTAAAAAATACAGTCAAAACATATACTGGTTAATTTTATTTCTTTAAACCATAGGGCTTTTCTATGAAGACACATAAGCCATGATAACATTTCAAAATGAATGTTACAAATACATAGATTTGACAGTCATCTAAGAACAAGATACAAACATATAGCCATTCTTCTTTGTCTACTGTGACATATACTTATCTATACTGCACTACTAATTTATATGGCGTCTTGTATCTATTCCTAGCTACCAACTTCTGGAGTTAAAAGACTATGTTTTGACACTGGGAAAGATACCAGCTTGGAAGAAAACATAATAGCAAATTTAAACCCTACAATGGAAAGACTGATAAACCAGGAAAATCACAGCTTGATCTTAAAAACATTGAGGAGTTAGTAAAGAGACTTAAAGAAGAACAATAGAAAAGGAAGATTGATTTGCCAAAGACCTTTTTCCAAACTCTGTAGAAACATGACAGTCTACCCACTAGAAGATTGAGGACTTTCAGAAGAAACTCTACTAAGGCCAGAGGAATCTGCAAGTCTTTCAGTTAAAAAAACACACAGGAATAGTTAAGGCAGAGATGACTATTATAAACAAATAGGTGGTGAATAAAAAAAGAAAAAAAGTTCAGCCCTCATCTTAATAGCATTAAATGTCAGAACAAAGCTGAAGTCTTGTGTAACAGCAGGCAAGAGAAGGAACATCATCCTGTACAATCCTCACTCCTCCGTTGGTGACGGTAGCAGCAATGTCGCCTCCATGTTTTCACTGCTATGAAAGAAGCATGATTTTAGTTCAGTGTCTGCTGTTGGCTATGGAATCCTGGTCTACCACTTACAGACTGCCTCAGGTATCAGCTACTCATAACTAATTTTAAAACATATAAATATGCTCATACGTCTACTCTCTTCTTACCTTAGAGATAATGTGGCTGGGAGTGAGGGACAATCTGCAAAATAATGCTTCCAGCTCTTCAAAAGAGAGTTATCGTCCTATTTCAGAACACTACAGTTATTGTTGTTGTTTACATCCTACCTCATCTGAATTAAGTCTCTTTAGACAGGCATTCTAATGGGTGATGATGTTTTCCCACTGAGATCTTGGTAAACTCTCTCAGGGTCATAAGCAATTAGCTACTAACTACTATGAATTCAGTCTGGTTCCGCCTCCTCTCCACTGTGGGTGTTGCAATGACAGAACTGTTGTATGTGTGGTGAGGGCAGATTGAGTCTGAACTCCAGTGACAGCGTCCTAAAATGAAAATGTACAGTGTTGTGAATTCAGAAAAAAATTCATTCACATTCTACAGCAATATCTGGAAAACTAACCTTTATTTCAAAGAGTGTTTCAGCCCTCAGAAGACTAGACACACTGATGAGATTTCCTTCTGCCCGCATCAATTGTAGTGTCAGGAAATGGTAGGAGGGACAGCTCTGCACAGTCAAAGTCCATTCATCCCCAGCAGCGTGAGTTGCTAGTGCCTATTTGTGTAGTGTTAAGCAATAAAGAAACTATTCTCAATATCTCCTTACATTTTAAAAGCTTTAAAGTATTCATTTCTGTGTTTTGATAAATAATGGTTCCATGGTTTTATCTACCCCAGTATTCCAGTCACATAATGATTCCATGACCCAGGCCTCCCCTTCATGTCTCCATTCGTGTTGAAAGCGGAGATGTAATGAACATGAAATTTTCTAATTGGAGCAAGAGGCTCTAATCTGGCTCCAATACTTAGTAAATGACTCCATTTCACCAACCCTCAATTTCAGCGTATAGACAATAAGAATAATTGTGTGTTCATGGAATAAAGAGATCATGTATGTAAAACACCCAGCAGGCATGTCACTCAAGATTTTTAAAAATCTGTAAAACTACAAAGTTTTCATAATGTTTTAACATTTTCTGAAAGTCTTCCCTAAAGTCTCTTTCTAATGAAAGGAAATCAATTTTTCTTACTTGAAATGCTTTACAGGTGCAAAGCATAAGACCCATGAAGGCAAATTTCTTGGAGAAAAGTACCAACCTTTTGGCTACAATTATAAAGCTTATGCTACAAACTGGGCATGGGGAAGGCCTTTAAAAATGCTGCAGTATGTGATGGGCTAAGTTTTATTCTGTAACAGGGACTATTGGGGTCCAGCCCCTCGAGAGTCTCCTCCTAGGGTCCAGGAAGAATTTACAACCAGCTGACAATCTAATCGTTGATGATATGAAATGACTCTACATACACGATACTCTTTAGTCCATGCACTTCATTCTTCTGAGTCAGATCTCTCTCTACGCGGCTTCTATTTTGCTCTCTTACTTAGCTCCTTTCTTGCCTGATTTCTCTCTACATTTATATGCCACTCCCCCATGTGATACCTTAATTTCATCATCTAATTCTGTCCCATCTAGGTTCTCATCCATCTAGTTCTTTCCCATCTTAGTTCCTCTTCGTCCTTAGTTCCTCTCTGTAATTTTCTAAGTTCTCTCTCTCATTCTTTCCCATCCAGTTCTTTCCCATGTCCTTAGTTCTTCCCATCTTATACTTACCCACTTAGTTCTTCCACATATGGCTCTTCCTCATCTTCTATCTCATTCCTCTAGCCTTCAAATCTAGTTCTCCTCCAATCCAGTCCTCTTCCAATCTAGTTCTTCCCCATCTCAGTTCGTTCCTCTCCAGTTCTTACCCATCTAGTTCTTCCATTCTCTTTTGCCTTCTCCATCCTCTTCTGAAAATAAAACTGCCTTTTATCCCTTTGGCCCTTATTTCTCCAAGCTATCTTGGCCCCTGCCATTTCTGGCAAGTGTGCTGGGTCACTAGGCAACTTTTGTCACAGGTAGATGTACCTGTAAGATGGAACCCTTTAGTTCTGAGTTAATTGTTAAGGGTGGATCTAAAACTAGAGATAAGATTTTGAGAAGGAAAAAGTCAACCTTAATTAGCACATCTGCCAGACTTTCTCAAACAGGTAGTCTGGATGCTTAAGTCTGTTCTGAGAGAATACAGAGGTATCTCTGATAAGATACTTTGGTCTGTCCAGGGATGGTCCTGGTCAGATGCTGCTAATGATGATAATGACAGAAAGGCCTGAAATTAGGGATCCTGGCTGCATTACTTCACAGAGGTTATCTAAATATTCCATTAGTAGAGGGGAAATTGTGCCCAATGAATGATGGAAAATCTACAATAGCACACGGAGAAATTTATAGCAGGAAACAGTTAATAATCAAAGGCCAGTATCACCAAGACTCCTTGAGCCTCAGCTCGACCTCTGGAAGGCCCATGGCTTCTTCCAAATATTAGCTTGTCATAATCAGCTGAAATCCTACTTCATATATTTTTGCGGCCTGCAGCAATTCTATAAGTCACTTGAATAAGCATTGAATTGGAATGATCATTATGAAAGAGAGAGATCAAAAGAGACCACCATATTAGCCTCCCGAAGCCCCACTTGAGTTCCCTGTAGTGGGGTTTAGGAATGGAACTGGAAAATCCAAACACTCAGCTTATAATCCTGGTGTGTGTCAAAAAGGCCACCCTCGTCTAACAAATGATAATACATCCACCCTGACAGATAAAACAAGGGCACTACAACATTCTTGCTCACAGGCAGAGCATTACTGGCCCCTCCTGATACACAGATAAGAAACAGCCTGCCTTTGGCTTCCTGTGGATAGACGATCATGTGTTTCCGAGAAGACATTTTCCTCCATGGTCTGCGGCACAAGGCTGATGCCTAGACAAAACTTTTCAACTGTACAAGATGAATGATATTTGCTTTCCTTTCTTTACCTTAGGGTCTAATTCTCTTTTTCTCCTATTTCCAATCCCTTAGGCTGCTCGAAACTCCTTTGGCAAGATCCTACTTTGATCATCTGTGGAATATTCCAGGCATGTAGAAGTCACTCAAACTAAAATCCTCTAAAATAATGATTTCACAATTCTTGAAATCTTCTGAAAATCTCCCTTAAAATCTCTCCTATCCCAAATTTCTTTATAATGTATGATGAACCCTGCCTTCTCTTCCCATCACCATGTTCCTGATAAGATAGTAAGTTTACAATAATTGTGATATAATGGTTTATGTTAATGTATGGTGGGCTGATAGTCCTATAATCAAGAAAGTTACTTACATTTTAAATAAGAATGATTATTGTCAAGATTAGGACAATGATACAAGATATTAATGATACAAGGTATTATATAGAGTTTTTTTTTCTCTCATTGGGAAAATGAGAAAAGAATGATTAAGATCTTGAGTGATGAATCCTCTGGGTCTGCTTCTCCTAAAATTCTATTATCCTATTCTCTACAGTAGCTACTTGTTTGTTGTTGTTTGCTGGCTTTTATTATGAAAGATTCCCATAAATAAACCATAATGATTGGCAATGGAGAGGCTAGTGTGGAACACGGTAGAGTAGGAGCTATACATTACCAATGGATAGGCACATGCTTTCATCCAGATATTAAGACGTGGTTGCTCTTGTTACCAATCATACAGCCAGAATGAACTTAGGATGCTGAAGCTACACTGCCCCTCACCCTCACCATGTGATGACTTGAGCAGTATTTCTCATTAGATTCCCCATTCCTTGGCCTTAATGATGCAGCAAGAGAATTACCTGTCTTACATGCAACTGCCTCATCTGATCTGGCCCCCTGCTCTCGCTTCTCAACCTACTCAGAAAAGAAACCAAGGTTCCTTATGAGCTCCACTGTCTTCTATGTCCTCATTGCTTCTCTGCCCTGACTTGCCATAACCCTCTCCCACTTGGGTCATTTGGCTCCAGATACTCCAGACTCCTTACTATTATTCAACTACTCCTGCCTCATTTTAATAAAAAAAAGCCCTACAAATTATAAAAGGCAGACTTATAATTGGGGACATGTTATTTAAAATAAATGTCATTTATTTAAAACAATACCATCACCACCAAAACCAGGTGTGGAGGAGACGCCTTGAAATTTTTCAGTGCATAGGGGTAAGGAAAGAATAGTTTTTAAACATCATAATATGCCAATAAACCTTCTATTTCCATGGAAGTTGAGGCTTGCAGGAGTGTGCGTGCTGCTGTTTCTACACAGACAACTGTCAAGAGCTGTCACCACAACCCATGTAGAGAGGAGGAAACTCCAGCTTTGGGAGGCTAAATGTCATACCCACAGGGAAATACTGCAGAGAAGAGATCCAACTCCAAATCTCCACAGCATCCTTCACTGGAGCCTTTCCTGGGCTACATCCAGAATGTCGCGGCTTTCCGTACAGCCATTGTTGGCACCAGAAAACACAGATGTGCACAGAACACATTTTAAACTGAGCATTTGGATTTGTTTTGTTTGTTTGACTTCCGACACGGGTTCTTAGATCAGTAGTTCTCATTCTGAATAAGATAATAAACGAAGCTCTGTCTTCTCTGGGTGAGCCAAATTTGAGGTCTGACTTGCTCCCAACACTGCAGCTGGGATGCACCTCCAAAGCTGAAGCTACACTGCCCCTCACAGAGTGATAACTTTGTCAGTAACTCAGTATTTCTTAAAGTTAATTTCCCAGATGTTGTAAGGGGAATGATCATATTAGCCAGATAAGACTGCTAGACTTAGCAAGAATGTTCTCTTTCTGGTGTATTACTGCAACTGTTCCATATGTGAGATCCTGATTTCTACTTTCACCTATCTTCCATATACTATGAAAAGAACACCTAGAGGGTTTCTGTTATATTAGTACTGGTCATTATTGTGTAATATGATTGTAATTCCAACACTGGGGATGGGAGGTAAGGCAGGAGGATTGCCTTAATTTGAGGCCAGCCTGAGCAACAGAAGAAGAGCTTATCTCAAATGAAAACAAAAATTAGTCCTGTCACTCTTCTGCTCAGTTTCTTGCCATCACACCTCTGAAGCCAAATTCCATTGCTGGTTTCTGCCATCTGCCTCCTCCTTCCAACCTTTCTGCTCCTACCACCCACCACTGTGGCTGTTGTGAGTCGTTTTGCTCTGGCAACTTTGGACCCCTCACTCTTACTCAAATCCACCAGAAACATTGCTGCCTAAGGACCTTTTCAATTGCTGTTTCCTCCACTTGGGAATCCTCGCCACAAACATTCACACAAATCACCCCCTTACCTCCCTTTATCTGTTTATTCAAAAGTTACTTTCTTGGAGGGTTTTTCCCTGGCTTTCCTGTCTAAAATCACAGCTCACTCACAGCCCAACACTTCATTTTTATTCCTTTGTTGTTGTTGTTGTTTTTTAATCTCTTGAGCACTAAACAATATGTTCTATGTGTATTTAATTGTGTGCCTTAATGTCTCTCTCTCTCTCTCTCTCTCTCTCTCTCTCTCTCTCTCTAGCTCAGAAGCTCTGTGCTGGCACTTTGTTGAGAAATTAACTATCTTAGTTTGAGAAGGAGAGAAGAATCTATTTATCCTGAGGATAGCCTTACTGTCATACCTGCACACAGTAGGTTTTATTAACTGATTGTTGAATGATGAAAGAATTTTGAAAATGATGACCCTTTAGGCATGAAAAAAAAGAAAAGAAGAAAGGAAAGAGATAAGAAAAGAGAGAATAATGTCAGAGATGCTCCGCAGTGAGAAGAGACGAATACTAGGTGGCAAAAGGAAGACAGAAAGAATAGCATGGAGCCTGGGGAGAAAGCTTGTCAAAAAGGGTGTGTCACTGAAGCCTAAGCACCTGAGTTGAATCTACTTTTAAAAAAAAATCAGGCGTGGCATGGTGGTTTGCACCTTTAATATCAATGCTAAGAAAGAGAGACAGGAGAATACAGAGAATCTCAATGGCCATCCATCCTAGCCCAGTCATTGACTTCCTGGTCTCAGTGAGAGACTTTGTTCCAAAAGATAAACTAGACTTCTCCCGAGGAACAAAACCAGAAAGTGACCTCTGGCCTCTGCATGCACACACACACACACACACACACACACACACACACACACACGGAAAGGAATGACTTCTAACTGAAAGGACCAGGAAATACATAGAAGGAAACAGAAAAGAAAGAGCTGCTCTTCCCCTTTGCTCAGTATTCACAAGCTTCCACCACAGCTGTGTCAGGAATTCCAGAAGTACTAACCTCAGAAATTTGCTGATCACCACTCTTCTTTGAATAACCAGATCAGCCAATCTCTCAAGGTCATGGTGAACTTGTGAAAGACCTGATGCCAGAAGTGAATCCACTATACATCTCACAGTCAGGCCAAGCTACTCTCTTAGGGATTCCATCTGCAGACACCTGCAATGCCATGTCCTAAGGATTGCTGCTCTGAGCCACAGTCATAAAAGGGCATGCCATACTCTTTAGTGCACCCATACTCCAGCACAGACAAGTACATCTCCTACTTGCACAGATAAGATCCTCTGAGCCATGCAAGGACTGTACATTCTATACTGTACTTTATATCTCAAGCACTGGGGTCCTCTGGAACAAAGGGAGATTGCTGACAGGCCTCAAGGTGGAGGAGGGGCTTTATCGTCTGATTTAGCCCCTATTCTGATTTTATTTCTCAAATATGGAAGCTCTTTGTCCCTGTAGCAACTAAGTCTTGCCAAACTTACTTTGTGCTGAGGGAAACAGTCTTCACATTGCAAGCTTCCCAAGATTTTTCATTTTTTTTCTAGAGTTTCATCATCCCAAAATTTAAAGCATGATAGAAACTTGAGCTCAAGAATCCAAACAGCATTTAGAGCTAAAAGCTTGGTGCATTTTTCATAATAATTTAGCAGATCCAAACAACAGGGCAAGGGCAGGTCAAATAAATTGCCGAGGTCATGGTTTTTCAGAGGTAGTATTGGATTCAGAATTGTTGCTCATCAGTGCTGTTTGCCACATAGTTATCTCTCCCACCCTCCTTGTAAATGATCCTGTAACATGAAATAAAGTCAATTTACTATTTGTGAAGCCTTCACAAGCCTTCCTATAACCCTTTGTTGTCTTCTAATGTCAGATTATTCAATGGAGAGGAAGCTTAGATAATGGACTCATTGACCTCTGTTTTGCTGTATAATTGAAATAACTCACAAGAAACTACTTGGATACTCTTGGTTTATACTAGGGATGACTGGTGAATGTTTTTCAGAATCTGAAAGTATTTTTATTATATTGTATTGGTTTTGTGTCGGGGATGGGTGTGAGCAGGTGGAGCACAATCATGCAGGTTGGAAGACAGCTTACTGGAGTCAGTTCTCTCCTTCCTCCACGTAGAACCTGGGCTCGAACTCCAATTGTCAGACTTGGTGACAAAGGCCTTTACCCCTGGGCCATCTCTCTGGTCCCTACTTTGATTTCTTGAATTGCTTTGAATCCACTTTATTTTTATTCTGAGGACCCCAAAAAACAAACAACAACCCCTTTAAAAACGCAAAGGTTCCTCTGCCAAAGAAGCAAGACAAAATCGGATGTGTAAATAATTCTTGTTTTAATACCCTGGACTAGGGGAAAGAGGAAAAAAAAAAAAAAAAAAAAAAAAAAAAAAAAAAACCCTTTAGAGTAGTGTCTCCAAGGAAAGCTCCTTAAAGTCACAGTGTCTTTAAACCGGTCCCTGTGACCCATTGGGTTTCAGTTGGGTTTCAGATCTCTCTGGAGCGACTGGGAATTCAGAATTCTCCCGGGCTCGGTCTTTGCGCTCATCCGCCACAGGGAATTGTGCCAACTACCAACTCGCAGCGTTTGAGGGGCGAGGACTTTGCAGGGGCGCGGGACTGTGCGGCAGGAAAATCTCACCATCAGTGGGCGTTTAGCGCAGCCAAGCGACAGGCTGGCGCCAGGGCTAAGCTATAGGGAGGCGCCGGCTGAGGCGGGGAGAACTTTGGCGCTTCGAGCAGAACCACCCTTAGCTGGCCAGTTGTGTCGCTCCTCCGAGGAAGCCACGGAGGTGGCGCCTGGGCGAAAAGCCCGGCAGAGAAAAAGAGAACGTAAAGAGGGAAAATGAAGCAGGCGCTGGGGGACCCCGCGAAAGGGTGGCCGGCGGGGAAGGGAAGCAGGTTTAGCTGCTGCTTTTCTGCACCCCAGGCGTGAACGCCCTCTCCTCCGCCACCCCAGTAAATAAGAGAGTGTCGTCTGAACTGAACAGCAAGAGAAAAGAAGCCAGCCAAGTGAGAGCACCGCTCTTCTGTCACTGCCGCCCCCTTGCAAGCCTGGCAGCTTCTTGTGGGGCCACACGCTGTGCCCCAGGCGCCCTGCAGATGGGGTGGACAGAGACCCGGAGCCCAAGCCGCGGGTGACCCGCGCTGGCCCGCCGGCCTGCCGTGCTTGAGGAGGATGATAGGCGGAGGAACCCGGGAACAGCTTCCGACACAGCCCGGCGTCCGCTAGCCTGCAACTTGGAATGCCCAGGGACCAGTTCAGCTCCTGCGACCGCTTCACTGTGTCTAGGGAAGCTGCGCTCCGGACTTGGAGGCGGAGACCTCAGGCGGCGGAGACCACCGGCGGAGGCTGCAGAGGGGCGAGCCGGACGCAGGAGGGGGCGCGCTTTCTCCCTGCGGGTCTCAGTAATGAGGAGACTGAGTTTGTGGTGGCTGCTGAGCAGGGTCTGTCTGCTGCTGCCGCCGCCCTGCGCACTGGTGCTGGCCGGGGTGCCCAGCTCCTCATCGCACCCGCAACCCTGCCAGATCCTCAAGCGCATCGGACACGCGGTGAGGGTGGGCGCGGTGCACTTGCAGCCCTGGACCACGGCCCCACGCTCAGCCAACCGCGCTCAGGACGGCGGCAGGGCGGGTGCCCAGAGGGATGAGCCAGAGTCGGGGACCTGGCGGCCACCGGCGCCCTCGCAAGGCGCACGCTGGTTGGGGAGCGCCCTGCACGGCCGGGGTCCGCCTGGCTCCCGGAAGCTCGGGGAGGGCGCCGGGGCCGAGACCCTGTGGCCGCGAGATGCCCTCCTGTTTGCCGTGGACAACCTGAACCGTGTGGAAGGTCTACTACCCTACAACCTGTCTTTGGAAGTAGTGATGGCCATTGAGGCGGGCCTGGGCGATCTGCCACTTATGCCCTTCTCTTCCCCAAGCTCGCCATGGAGCAGTGACCCTTTCTCCTTTCTACAGAGCGTGTGCCACACCGTAGTGGTACAGGGGGTGTCCGCGCTGTTGGCCTTCCCTCAGAGCCAGGGCGAGATGATGGAGCTAGACTTGGTCAGCTCTGTCCTGCACATCCCAGTGCTCAGCATAGTGCGCCACGAGTTTCCGCGGGAGAGTCAGGTGAGAAGAGTCTGGCGCGTGGAGTGATGTGCGCTGCTGGGAGTCGGGACCAGAGTGGGAGGAAGAGTGTGGGGGAAGCATGGGGCTTTTTAACTTTGATAGCCTTTGGGTTTGGACTATGACCCTAGGTGGTAGATTGGAGGACTTTAGTCGAAATAGAATATGACATTTTAAACCCAGACGGAAATAAAATGCCAAGTTAGAGGGGTCGTGGGTGGAGGGAAGAATGTAGAGATCATATGCCCGCAGGGGGGGTAGGGTATCTTGTTTTGACAAGCTGAGAGAAATCTAATGGATTCCAGACACCTGAAAGTTGAGGTTCAGAACCGTGGACAGCGATCGAGGGTTCCAGACTGGAGTATAAGGTGGGGGTGGGGCCCCAGACTCATCACTGTCTTAAACTCCCATGGGGAAGTCAGAAAGCCTGTAACAAAAACAGCAGCTGCTGCTCTTTTCTACTTCTTCCAGAGGCGTGCCAGGGCTTTGTGGTGTAAGGAAAAGCACATCCCTCTGACGTCCTTTTAAAATTTCAATTTAAAAGTGCAACTAGTAGAGAAGCCATGGGTCAGGAACAGTGGCTGGCAGTGTTGATATTGGAAACCACTGGAATTACTGAGAGCATAAAAGAAGATGGGGAGACTCCTCTGTGGATTCTTTGTCCCTGTCTTCCTTCTATGATGTGGGCTCAGAGGCTGGACAGGTGATTGCTGTGTTGAGCACATTTCTGCTCTCTTTATTTAAAAATAAACAAGTAATAGTTTAGTTTTTTGTGGGTTTGAGAAAAATCTAAACATATTTTCAACAAAGAAACTATCTGTATACGTAAGTGTTGACAAGTAACAATGAGGAGGTTTGATAGTCAAGAAGAACACAAGGTCTTTAGACCAACAGAAGCTCCCTGTATTTTGTAGACTGCTTTCGTCATACCAACTTGTACCATCTTCTACAAGACATTGGGAGACCAGTGAATGAAAATGGTCCCATTTTAGAGACTGAAAAACTGAGGAAAGTTCTGGGATTCGATGAACACCGGGCTAGTAAGAGTCTAGACATTGGAAGATTTGTAATTCAGCACCATTATAACTCTGTCCTTTGGTTGGCAAGATATTTCTAATCTGCCTCAAATTTTTGGTCCATATGCTGAGATAGAAGCGAGTAAGGGAATGTACAAGTGAAAAGTTGGATTAAAATCTATGTCTAAAATATTTGGGGAATACTAACATTGTCTTTCTTTAGAAGAGGCTCCTTTCAGCAGTTGCCCAGGCAATTTGCATTTAATGAAGAGCTATAGAGATTTGATCTGCAGAATGCAGGCTAATTAACTGTTATCTAAAATATTTCTATTACCTGAATCTGAATGGCTGTACACAGCATTCATGAGAAGGCACAGGAAACAGGGGTGCACAACATTGCCAGTGGCCAAAGTGTTATAGACACAAAATTGCATTCACAGGCCACACCATTATTAATACATATGCAGAAGCAGACCTAATGAAATGCAGGAGTCAGCACACTGGCTGCTCATCACTGCTTCCTTATTACCTAATCCTTCAGGAGTTGCCAATAACGGTCACAGTCACCAAACTCCTTCCCATTTGCAGATTGTTTGGCAGGACTCTTAAATAGCGAGAAATTTCTCCCCAAATTAGTGTTCCTTGGTTGGAAGGGAAACTGTGTTCCATGATGGATGCATGCAACTCACAGCACACTGAAAAGAGGGAGACAAGGGAGAGAGAAAAAAAATAAAAACATGAAGCAGTGTCTAGAATTAGTGAGCTTCCAAGCTTTAAGGCCACTCTGAGAATGAAGTCCTCCAGGGAGGCACTTACAGTCTGGCTATAAAGTAAATACTCAGCCATGCGCATTTACTTCTATGTCTTAAATCACTGTTCTCACTGTCTTGTCATGGTTCACATCTTGAAAGGTAAAGATCATTGTGTGACTCAGACCTAGCTTGTCCCACTGAAGATTCTCCTTCCATCTCCCCTTGCATTTTAAATTCATACATATCTAGCTTGCCTTACCTTACTTTTAGTATATCAGTTGTTATTCTACAATATTCTACTTTTAAAATTCCCTGTTCGATGCCAAGTCACTGTAATGTGCAGTGTTGGGATACAAGCACAATTTTGCTTTCAGCAAAATTAATAGCTACTCTTCCTCTGGCTTCTCCTGGAAAGTGGGCCTTTCTCTAATATACTGATGTAATATTTTTAAAAGACCTTCTAGATATAAAAAGATGTCAAAGTCATTTTACACATTAAATAAAATCAGCTTAATTTAGGCATTGTCTTTGGAGCCTACTGAACAATGACCTCATTTGTTGATTATCTGATGCCTGAATAAAGTATTCTAGAAGAAAGTAGACTTACCCACACAGCCAAGGAAAACAAAAGCATGCCATGTATGCAAACAGTTCCAGTCTGCTTTCAGAGCAGAAGCAGAAGCAGCTGTCCTCTCACTTTCCCTCAGGTTGCTGGTTTTTTTCATAGAAAAGTTTTATTTAATGAGTGATAGTTTTTATATCATACCACAGTTATTGAGTGGAAGGAGATATCAATGAGATGGTCAAAACTCAAGTTGTATTTCAATGTTTCTCTGATTGAAAACATAAGCACAGGGCTGGGAAGAGGGCTAAGTGGTTAGGAGCAGTAGCTACTCTTATAGAGGATCCAGGTTTAATTCCCACCATCCACATGGAGGCTCACAACCATCTGTAACTCCAGTCCCAGGGAATCTGATGCCCTCTTCTGGCTTTTGTGGGCACCAAGCATGCATGTGGTACACACACAAACATGCAAACAAAACATTTATGCACATTAAAAACTAACAAATAAATGTTTAAATTTTACAAAAATATTAAAATGTAAGTAGAGAGCATTTGTCATCAGCTAGGAAGGTTCTAATTTCCTTCAAGGAAGAATCCACCAAAACGAAGTGAGCCAACTATTCACTTTGAAAAACGTATGCTTATTATCACCATGTAATTAAAGATTAACATGGAATGGGTCAAAGTAGAGTTCCGTCCGGAAGATTCCTACTTCACCACCATATTCAAACTCCTGCCTGAGGCTGACCCATTTTACTTAGGAGATCAGTTTGTTCTGAATTCCATTGCTGTGACTTTCAAATAATGATGTTGCCATGAACCAAGTTCCATTCACATTTAAATTGCAGTGAGTTTTGAACGTTCTCTCTCTCTCTCTCTCTCTCTCTCTCTCTCTCTCTCTCTCTCTCTCTCTCTCTCCCTCTCCCTCTCCCTCTCCCTCTCCCTCTCCCTCTCCCTCTCTCTCTCTCCCTTGGTACTTTTTCTTCTAGGGTTTCTGTGTATTTTCTTCAGAGCTAACCCTAAAACTTCACCTGCTAGGTAGTGACAGATGCACATCTTTGCTAAAATCTAATGTTAAAATGCCACATTGGTTTACATTAGCCAGAGCTAATAAAGTAATGTAATTGACTTATATCCAAGTACATTAACTTCAAATGTGACTGCGCCACTATGCCCAACTGTGTGTGTGTGCATGTGTACATGTATAAACACCCATACACATTAAACATATACATGTACACGTGTGCAGGTGTATGTAGAGGTCCAAGGTGTGCTACCTCAGAAACCACTAACCTTATTTATTTGTTTATTTTTAAATATTTAATCCAAAAGCTCTCACTGGCCTGGACCTTACCTAATAAGCCAGTCTGGCTGACTGGTAAGTCCTAGGGATCTGTCAGTTTTCACCTGGCTTTTCAAAACAGTAGTTCTGGGAATCAAACTCAAGCCCTCATGTTTTCAAGGCAAGCACTTTATTCATGAAATGATCTCCCCATCCCTTAATTTTTCCAACTCTAGTTGAGTGAACCAACCATCAGTTTGTCTCATTAGCTATGGGTGCTAATCATTATGTTTATTTCCACATACAAGTTAGTATTTTAGATGGTCCATTTTCTCTGGCAATACTAAGCTAAGGATTTAAAGTTGTTTGTTTTCATTTGTTTTATTTTTGTGGCTTTTTTTTTAGGACTTGGCTAATAGAACAGTATTTTTGCATGGCTTTAAGGACAGAACATGTTTCTACTCTGTAACAAGTGCCTCAGGAGGACTAGTAAAGGGCACTAATTTTGAAAACACCAGCTCTAAGTTGTGTTCGTTTTCTTTGACTTGCTCGATGACAGTGGTTCCCAAGCTGTGGGTCATGACCCCTTTGGCAAACCTCTATCTTCAAAATATTTTACATTACAATTCATAACAGTAAAAAAAATTATAGTTATGAAGTAGCAACAAAAATAATTTTGTGGCTGGGGTCACCACAACATGAGGAACTGTATTAAAGGGGTGCAGCGTTAGGAAGGTTGAGGCCCACTGCTCTATGTGAAGCATAGCACTCACTCTCTCCACACCCCCAGAAAAGTATTTTTTTCTGTGCTTCCTAACAAATGGCTGCTGGTAGCACCTAATTATTGGCAACTTGAAAAGTGATTTCACATTTAAATGTCAAGTGATGCAAAATTTTTGTCTGGTAGTAATCTTTTTAGGGTTCTTCATCAAAATCAGAGGACTGAGATTAATTTGGAAGATTTTTATTAATTTGATAATTTGATAAATTGTTTTCTTAATTATACAATTTTTTTCTCTAAATAAGTAGTGCATAAGAGAGTAGCAGACACTACCCATTGAGGAATTAGTCTGTCTTATTGTCTTTGCATTTACACCAACATCAGCTAGTCTACAAAAATTATATTTGGTCTTGATCTTATTTGACTATTATACATTAGACTTAATTATAACTCAATTACAGTTGAGGACTAATATCAATGACTAGATGCTTAGTGCTTTGTATCTTCCAGTGTTGCAGAGGGCACCATGCAAGTTTGTGCTTTTAGGTTTTGTTTTATGAATACTTCAGTCAAATCTCTACCACTTTAGAAAAATGGCCAAAAACTATGAAATAATGGTAAAAAGATCTCTAATCTACCTGTCTCTTATGGGCAACATAATCCTGGGCAAGTCACTCTGTCTCTGAGCATCTATTCTTGTCAAGCAAAAGTATTTGTTAGTGTTATGATTTGTTTCATAAACCAAATGAGAAAATGAAAAGTACTATGGGTAAATCTATTGTGTTAGCTAAATAACTACCAGAAAAGAGTTGGTCAAGAAGCTGAGAAGGGGCAGTAAATCTTCTGCTGGGAGCCATGGCCCACACAAGTGACTCTGCTCCCCAAGAAGGTAAGGAAGGAGAGTGGGTTCATGGCCAACCTAAGCAATATGGTGAGACAATGTTTCAAAAAAGAAAAAAATATATGTTTTAATCTCCCTACTTCATTAGTCAAAAGAGCTCCATATTTCTCACCACTCACCTCACTTTTTAAGAACAACTTGGTTCACAATTAACTAGTACACTTGGGAACACACAGATCTGTTTATATACCAATGGCAAATTTTACTTATGCCACACCTAACAATATCTAGAACTCTAGACACTGCCATAGAAACTACAATGTGAAATACACAAGACTTGTAAGACACCTGGGTCCTTCACATCCACCACAAGTTGTTTTGTTTTTGTTTTGTTTTGTTTGTGACAAATTTTTCATTCAAGAGTCTATGAACACAGAATGTGCCCCACCCTCATGCTGTGTGCAACTTGACTTATTCAACGTTTTCTTAACAGAAATTTTCTTGAACCAACTCAAGCTGGCACAGGTACCTCATTTCTTAATGAACTGATAACAATTTGCAAACCAGCTATACTGAGTGCCATTTCCCCAAGTAACTATGCAGGGTTCTCACAGCATGCTACTGCTCATTTTAGCAGCAACACGATATAGAGATGAAAATTCATCTTGTCTTTTCTCCTGCTTATTCTAACTGTCACACAGAGAGAAAAGTACAGCACAAGAAATGTGCTCTACAACTCAGCAAGGAAAATAATATTGCATAGCATGCACTGCATTGCTTTTTGAATAGATGCGTGAATAACAAGCGGACGGGAGCCTTAAAAAACACCCAGTTCTCCTTCTGATCCTTTCTTCATGAGATGGGAGGACAGAGATTAAGTAGAGGAAAAGTAAACTAAGACAATTCTTGTGCTTTCTTTCAACTTCTCTAATCTTCTGTTGCTGTTGTTTTGTTTTGGTTTTGGTTTGTTTTGTTGTTTTCTCTGTAGGCCCTTGAGCCTTGAAGGGAGCTTGTCAGGTTGTGTTAGACCTCCTAGACTAAGGGAGCAGCTGTGCCTGGCCTGGGCTGGTGTGACAACAGAAGGAAAACCTTTCTCTGATTGGACAGGGTTGGTTTGTGCTGGAGATGAGGTTTCAAGGGCTTAGAGAGAAGTGGGACAAGCTCCTCTTGTCCGTCAGGCTGCAGTATACACCCTTGTTACTTACTGAAATGTTAATCTAGGAAGGGTTTCATCATATGTCTTAACAGTCCCTGTGCCTTTTAGGACTTCATCACGAGTGCAGTGATATTATCTCCTTGAGTCCTGTAAGAGAGAGAACAATGTATGAACACACAGAGAAGTGGGGATAGCTGTCTTTTAAGTACTCACGAAGAAGAATAAATGAATAACTCACTCTGCAGTTAGCATGTTTTTTAGCCTCCAGTGGAACAAACCAGAAACTGTCATGATGTATGTAACATCTGGGGGACCAGGGTGAAAGCAGAGATTTGTCTAATTCCAGCTTTGGTTGTTCAAAATATGTTACACATG